>HE671983.1:171496-264320 GCA_000313835.2 Heliconius melpomene melpomene | reverse complement strand
CATAACATATTATGTCACCATACTGCTATTTATAATTTTTTTGATAAGCTATTATTTAATAAATAAAATAGTTTTTGTCTCTCCTGAAAACTTAACTTAAAACACATAGCGGTTTTGGCAAGCGCCACGACGATATGTAGAGATAAAATTTACATTTTTCTACATTTCATATTTTCAGCTATGCTCTGCTGGCAGTTTTTTCAGAGTTATGGTTTTTTTTCAGGCTAAATATCGTAGAACGACTTATATTCTATTAAAAATGAAGAGTTCTCGCTTCTGAGCAAGATATTAATATTTTTAAAAAATATTTTTCTTCGCTACAAATTAATTTGATATTTTTCGGCAAATTAAATATTCAAGTATGGTCTGCTGGCATTTTTACAGGAGTTCTAGTTTTATAATTAGCCTTTTATAATAGAACAACTCATATTCTGTTAGAAATCAAAGAGTTCCCGAGTCTGAGCACATTCATAAATAAATTATTTAGTACTTTTACATATGAAGAGTTGAAATGGACATTTTTCAATATTTCATACAATCAACTATGCTCTGCTGGCAGGTTTTTCAGAGTTCTGGTTTTCTTTCAGGCTAAATATCGTAGAACTATTTATATTCTACTGAAAAATGAAGAGTTCTTGCATCTGAGCAATATATTTATATTTTAAAAAAATATTTTTCTTCGCAACTAGTTAATTTGATATTTTTCAACAAATCGAATTTTCGACTATGCTCTGCTGGCATTTTTACAGGAGTTCTAGTTTCATAATTAGCTTTTTATAATAGAACAACTCCTATTCTGTTAGAAATCAAAGAGTTCCCGAGTCTGAGCACATTCATAAATAAATTATTTAGTACTTTTACATATGAAGAGTTGAAATGGACATTTTTCAATATTTCATACAATCAACTATGCTCTGCTGGCAGTCTTTTCAGAGTTCTGGTTTTCTTTCAGGCTAAATATCGTAGAAAGACTTATATTCTATTGAAAAATGAAGAGTTCTCGCTTCTGAGCAAGATATTAATATTTTTAAAAAATATTTTTCTTCGCTACAAATTAATTTGATATTTTTCGGCAAATTAAATATTCAAGTATGCTCTGCTGGCATTTTTTACAGGAGTTCTAGTTTTATAATTAGGTTTTTATAATAGAACAACTCATATTCTGTTAGAAATCAAAGAGTTCCCGAGTCTGAGCACATTCATAAATAAATTATTTAGTACGTTTACATATGAAGAGTTGAAATGGACATTTTTCAATATTTCATACAATCAACTATGCTCTGCTGGCAGTTTTTTCAGAGTTATGGTTTTCTTTCAGGCTAAATATCGTAAAACTACTTATATTCTATTGAAAAATAAAGAGTTCTCGCGTCTGAGTATCATTTTATTAATTTTAAAAATTACTTTACCTTTCGAACTTTTTTCGTAAACGAACGTTCTTTTTTTTGTTTAAAAATTTTTTTACTTCGTGAAATTAACAGAACTATTGTTAAAAATTATCAGGAACTATTTTGTTCATCCCTATGAGTGCAGATCTCGCCCCGATTTTTATTTGCAAAAAAATGATCTGCCACGGGAAGTTAGCAGATCATTTTTTTACATTACTTTTTCAGGGGTAAAAACGGCAGAACTATTTATCAAACCTATCAGGAACTATAGAACTCAGGTGCATGCGAAGAGAACTCCATTTTTTTTTGATCTGCTGGACAATGCTCTGCTAAGTTCACAGACATCGTCATACTGGTGTAATTGCTAGTAATTTGGGACGGTATATGCGATGGTAGTGGATTCGACACTTCATTCTGGGTTCAGGGGACAAGTTAAGTTTCCAGTTCTCAGTTCTAGAGGCACAATATTTCTTAAATGAGCGAAACATAGAGAAACAGAGTGACACACAGTTCCTTATGTATTTATTTTAATATTTTAGGTCGTATCTAGAGATATTTTCTGGGGGTTCTGGATTTTAGCTTTGGACAGATAATATGATCGTGTAAACTTTGCTTTTTACTTTTTTGAGGCAATTATTTTTTTTTAGTAAATTTTCAGGGGTGGGCACGTATAACCCGATCCCCTATTCCTACGCCTAAGGTTGTAGGTATTATATGAATAATTTAATAAAAACTTTACTCTGTATGTTATATTTGAGTAACTCCGACAGTCGGATATTTCTAATTACCTTTACGTATGAAACATCAATAATTCGTGCTTTGGTAACATTCACCTAGTAGAAACATACCTTACCATACCCTACCTATTTATTTACCTTACCTAGATATAGTAAACGAAAGTAACCTTTAGGTTACTTTCGTTTACTATAAGTATGAGTATATTGCACACTTTTTGTACATAACGGTTCTCCCTGTTCCCCTAGAGGAGAGAGAGAGAGGAAAGAAAATCTGGTTTTTCTAACAATTACATAAATTGTTAGAAATACTTGATTTTCTTAAATTCACACCCAAATACATATTATACAATAGAATATTGTTTGTGGTAATTACATTTTCCAATTTCGTTCTCTATGTCGATCTTCAAGAGTTCGTGATAGCAATATTCATTATTTTGTGCACGTCAGTACTTTTTGCTACTGCATATGTTTTTTATCATAAATAACAAGATTCGAGATAAGGTTCTTGAATATATACAATCATAAATTTATATATTAACTTATACAGATATGATATTAATGATATATATTAGTAAGTCAATTTGAAATAGTTTTTGTTTTTGTTTTGTTAAGATATGCTCTACTTTAATAATATTGCATTGACTTTACTCGGAGAAGAGTTTTAATACTCTTCTCTTACTTGGTACTTTGGTCACAGGAGTAGGTAGAATTTTATAATGTTAAATGAAGTGGGCCATGGTTGTTAATTGCTATGAGGGTAATAATTAAAGACCGATTATTAAGAACTTTCTAACTAATTTCTCAATTTTTGGCAATATTTTAAAGTTATTATTATAAATGAAAATTCTTATTTTGCCTTATACATAAGTCATATAGACGTTTTGAATTTTTTTTAATATATTTTTAGGCCAGTCGTGGCGTAGGGGTAAAAGCGTGTGACTGTGAAAGCGACAGCTAGTGGGTTCCATTCTCACTCGAAGAAATGAAATGAATCATTTTAAATTTCAAATAATACAATAGCCATGCTGCCGACTTTTCTTATTATTAATGACATAGTACCTTTTAGTTTACATCTATAATTTCATCATAGCCTTGCTTATACCATTAGAGAAATGATAAAGTTCAATCTAAACACGAAAATGCAGTAAGACACGATGAATCAGCACTTGCAGCTGACTCACAGCTCTGGACCGGTCAGAATGCATCGTTTTCCTGAGATTATAACATCCAGGTCGTTATCTCTTAATAGCCTATAAAAAGTACATCAAAATACTATATAATAATGCTTTATGATGTGAAATATGGAAGTTTGTGTTATTTACAAAATTTAAATAATTTAATAAACTATTAAATTTGTTGATTTTTTTTATAGTTATTCACTTGACATATCTTCTGTTTTATTGTTTAAAGTGGATTTTTTTACATTACATTGGCAGGTTAAATAATGAATCGTTCCCCCAATCGGGAATCGAACTTGGGTGTGGTCTACAACGGTCTCTATATTTTTATATTTCATTCCAAATAAGCTTGAACCAATAATAAAACTTTTTCTTAGAATTTCGATTTTTACACGCTTTACATTAGGTATAACTCATATATCTAACTATATGGTTATTTTTTTTATAATAAAATTATAAAAAAAATAACCATTTTTACTTCTTTGATGTACCTATCTACATATTTTAAGTCTTAGATAGTTCTCAATATTATCTAGAATGATGACATGTTATTTTGTTTTCCTTAAAGACAAATAAGTTTTTCTTCAGAACGTATTTGACGTCTTAATATTTTTTATTTGAAGCGGTTTTCAAATAGGTGTGGTAATGTATATGTTAAAAAATGTTATTCATTTTAAGTGAAAATTTCATAATTCGAGAGCAAAAAGTAAGCTAGTAAATAATTAACTAATATCTATCTATTTTCTTTAATATTTTTGAAAAGTATTAATATTGTAGTGATTCAGTACTTGTGAATTTTATTATTTTAAAAATATATCCACTTTTAATGTCTTCCTTATTGATATACTTAGTAGAGACAACGGTTACTATACGGTTTATGGCTATTAGCTACTAAACGTTATCTCAAATCAGTCCTAAATAAGACCCCACAAGATGAATGAAAGTAGTCCATAAATAAAATAAGCTATAACAATTTTACTATGCCCCATTGGATCAATGGTTTGGTTTTGACTTGTGTCTAAATATTTTCTGTGGATTCTATTCTATGACGAAGAATTCAGGACATGGGACCAAAAACAACTACTAGGTACTACTATTAACTAAAGAGTACCTATAGATAAGAGATTTGGGAACTTGAATCTGGTCGTGCCTAGAGACACCAGCCTATCCTGGTGTGGGCACAGACCACCTGGCCTCCCCTATTTCTACGCCTAATGTAGGCAATGTAGAGTTTTAAATTCAAGCGGCAATTAGAAAACGGAATATCTTAACAATACGTTCTTTCCGTCTACTCTGTAAAACAAAAAAAAAATGAGATTTTGACAGTTATATCAGATAAAGCAACACACAAGACCTGTAATATATAGTTATAGATATTTATCTGTTACTTAAGATGCGTCAATATGAAAATAAAACTGTGTGGTCCTCCCACAGGCAGCCTGCATATCTTCAGGGACAGAGTACCCTCTTTCTTCCCCACCCGGTGTCGCTGTAAAAGCCAATAGGGCTAACAGCATTAACCTCAAGACCGAAAAAAAAAGAAAATAAAACATAGGAGCTACTTTAGCAACATTACATAAAACATGATATGTAACTCAGTAGTTGGCTAGCCGGTAGCCTGGTGGAAACCTCATCGATCACATTGCTGCATTCAATTTGTTATGCAATGTGTACAGCAATACTATCGTTAGTCTCTATAATCTTATTTACCTTCTTGCAGCTATTTTCATATTCGTGCCTGTGGATAAATGTACTTACTTTTTTATATAACATTAATATTACAGTCTTTTTTTTGTTATAATTATGTAAAAATTAGCTTGTAATACATTATTAGGAATATTCGTGTATTGTTACAAATTTTGTGTTTTGTTTTCTTGAGTGTTCGATTTGGTGGTGACGTAGGTATATTATAATTTACTAGTGGGCGCGCGCAGTTTCGCCTGCTTATTTGGGGGTATACCCCTTAGGGGTGAATTCTAATAAACCATGAAACATGTGTTCAATGAAATATTTTTAAGAGTCTCAATTTCAAATTTTATAAAAATCGGTGCCGGTTTATTTTTTTTTTCCATACAAACTTTCAACCCCTATTTTACCCGTTAAGGGTTAAAATTTTTCAAAATCCCTTCTTAGTGGATGTCCAGATTACGAAAGTAAACATCTGTCCAAATTTCACGTTTCTACGCACAGCGGTTACGGCTGTGCGTGCGTCTTACCTCAGTCAGTGAGGACAAGTCCTTTTATATATATAGAAGATAATGCTGTAGAATCCGGCATAGAATGATTCTACTCTTTATTAAGTTAAATTAAAATTAAAGGTTAAGACACTCCATTCTCCACTTTCTGGCGGAATTTTTCGAGGCATTGCGTGTTGATCTTCTACTGCCTTGTTTTAGCACAAATCCTATTCACTTCATTACATAAAAACTTCTTTAAATTAATACTTGTATGTAAACGATAATAAGTCATAATAAACACTGTAAAGAAGACCATTAGAGAAAGACTGAAGTATTTATTTTATTTACTACATTAAAATTGGAACAAGTCATAATTTTAGTAGTTCCTGCCCACTATATCAGTTTTCTGAAAACTTCAACAAGCGTCTAAACAGTACCTATCATTACATTTATCATCTGTACTACAATTTGTACGTGAACAGAGTCGTATCTCAGAACTAAAGAAAACGGTACCATGTTCTATCCGTTCCACTTACGCCTGGCTGGTGGCTGGTGGTTGGTGGCCACTATCAGATCGAACGTAACGGGATATATCTTGCTCACAATTATTATTATCAATATATGTTTCGTGGAATTGAACTCATGAAATATTCACCGCGTCCAGCAATTCAAACCGTTTTACCTCGCTTTAGTCGCCAATAAATAATACGTTGGTCGGAGATATTAAGCACAAAGAGAGAAATGCTTATTGAATAAATGTTCAGCCGTTCTCCATATTTCTTTCGGTTTCTACTATTTTTCTTACCAAATTTTTGTTTTAGTATTTTAATGGTAATTAATAATTAAATTCCTATATAGAATATAGGTATTAAAATTACTTGAAACGTCTCAATTTCGTGACCTAACAACGTGATATGTGTATTTGCAATAAATATATTAAGCCATAGTCCATGTGTTAGGTTTCTTGCCACGCCTGAACGCTCATTTCGGACAGCGCTATACGGTGTCCGCGACGGAAGCCCTGTCGGAATTCCAGAGGTCGCAGCTAAATCAGAGAGCTGCACGTAATCAGCTGGAACGAGTGGTCGATTTGCAAGCTGGGAAAGGACAACCTTGGGATTTGATAGATAGATTCGTGAGTTTCATTATAATTCGAAAATTTTATAAGAAGAACGAGAGAGAAAATTGGATGGTGAAGAATGTAAGAGAAGAAAATAAATGGAATGGAAGAAAATATTGTAAACTGAGAACATAGACGGATATGAGAATCATAAGTTTTAAAGAAATTTGTACTTTTTCCTACAGTCGGCCACGGCAGAATTTAAACTACCGCTGGTGGTAGTGAGGCCGGAGTGTGCAGGAATTTTACGAGATGTGCCGATGGATGAACCTCAATTATCACCACCTTCTCACTCCGTTAGCCCCTATTTTATGGAGAATAGCGATCCCAATAAATATATCAAGAAAGGTATAACGATTTTTAAAAAAAACAATTACATGAATGGAGTATTTTTTAAGCAAATTAGATAATATTAGATACCACCGAGACGATTCGTAATATTAAAAAAGATTAATTGACGGAATTTAAAAAATGTTAGTGTCATTATGACAGTAGTATTTCTACGTTGACATATTTACGTTTGCTAAAATTTTATTTATGAAATTCCCTAAATATTCGTTTCTTATTGTTTTACTATGTCATATGGACGAATTCATCAATCCTTCGTTCAAAATCAAATTTACGGATATAATCCCGCTGACTCTATTAGTAAGCGTCTATTTCCGTTGTGATTTTTATAGTAATTGTTTTATTTGTTTTTTTACGACGGCTTGGTTTCTAAGAATGATTATGATGCATTTATTTGAACTTGAATTAGGAGACGGAAGTGTTAGTCGCGTATCTTCTTTCCGTCGATAATTTAAGATGCAAAAGTCATTCTTTAAATAAAAAATATTTGCTTTACACTGCGTCAAGCTATTTAGAATATCAGTCCATGTACACATTTTCTTATCGTTAGTATTTAAAAATGTATTATTTTCAGGATTTGCGGGACATGTACCTTACGGATTCCAACGATTTGGTGATTCTTCGAAGAAACTAACAAATTCTGCTCTTTGTGATTTCTCATCTAACTACAGGCGAAGACAAAGTACTGAGTGGGCCCCAGTAAACGTAGTAAAGTAAGTGAATAGTGTTTATGCTTTTGTAAAATTAAGATGGTGTTCCGAACTAAAATAAAAATATACTTATCTTTTTTCTATACTCGTGAGTTTTAATTTTTTAATGAAAAGTATGTTAAATTGTGGTCTAATACTACAATTATTGAACGTTTGACGTATCTGACTGCTGTCATTGCTCCAAATATACGTCACGTTTGACGTTATTCTGTTGTCATTTGTCAGGTTGCGAATATTCTAAAACGCGTTTTCTAAACAATTTAAGTTGTATTTGTATACAATAAAATAACAAAAATGGGAAAGAAAAAGATTATGCCGAATCTCTCGAAAGAGGAAAAAATGGTGATCGTTATATCTGAGATCATACAAGAGTTATTGATAGCTCACCGTCAAGGTAAAGATGTTAACCTAAACAAGATGAAGACTAGAATTGCCTCCAAGTATGGACTGGGAACATCACCAAGGCTGGTTGATATTATAGCTGCAGTGCCGGCGGATGCAAAGAGTATTCTTTTACCCAAACTGAAAGCTAAGCCTATTCGTACAGCGTCCGGCATAGCTGTAGTCGCCGTAATGTGTAAACCTCATCGGTGCCCTCATATCAACTTCACTGGTAACATATGCGTCTATTGCCCTGGCGGTCCTGATTCAGATTTTGAGTACTCAACTCAAAGTTACACTGGATATGAACCCACATCTATGAGGGCTATAAGGGCACGCTATAATCCATATCTTCAAACCCGTCATAGGGTGGAACAACTGAAACAGCTTGGTCACAGTGTTGATAAAGTCGAATTTATTGTGATGGGTGGCACATTTATGAGTTTGCCAGAAGATTATAGGGATTATTTTATAAGGTAAGCTGATTTTTATATTGGTAATACATATAAAATAATATAAAAATATTGTAGAAATATTCCTTTTTACTTTAGTAAAAACACAGCTTGGCACAGTGGGACAGCATATGTGAATGTGCTCTATTTGAAGAAATTAATTATTTTCATACCAATTTCATTGTGGTAGACAAAGTGCAACATTAAGTTCCTCCATTCAATTTATTTTTTATTTATTTGCGTAGATTAAGGAGAAATAATGTCACTGTGTTGATAGTAGCGGTTTTCTCTGCCTTTCCCACTATATGCAGTAATAAATATGAAGCTGACACAATAACCATTTCATTTTGTACAATATTTTTTTAGGAATCTTCATGATGCACTATCAGGTCACACATCGAGTTCTGTGGCAGAAGCTGTGAAATATTCAGAAAGAGCAAAAACTAAATGTATTGGTATTACAATAGAGACTCGTCCAGATTATTGCTTGCAAAGACACATGAGTGATATGCTCAATTATGGTTGTACAAGGTAAGTTATGTAAAAAAAAAATTTATCAAATTAAACTCTTTGTTATTACTATTTAAAATAATTATATATAATAGAATCACTAGCATTGCCATAGCTTACTCTAATTTGCAGGAATAAGCATAAAATAAAAAAAATTATAAACTAAACAAATGTAAGTAATTCATGTTAATTAAATTTATTTTACAAAATACTATGTTAATTGTAGGTTGGAAATAGGTGTGCAATCTGTATATGAGGATATAGCGAGAGACACAAACAGAGGACACACAGTGAAGGCGGTGTGTGAGAATTTCAGTCTTGCTAAAGATGCTGGATACAAGGTATAATGCTTTTAATTTTTATATAGCTTTGACATTTCACTCATTAAGTTACAAAATAACCTACTTTCCTGATTTATTTGAAAAGACCTCTGAATGAGAGGATAATTCTATTTTTACATCAATTAAATAAATTTTCAATCAGATTGTAGCACACATGATGCCAGATCTACCAAATGTGGATTTCGAAAGAGATGTGGAACAATTCATGGAGTTCTTTGAGAATCCTGCATTCAGAGCAGACGGCTTAAAGATTTATCCAACTCTTGTGATAAGAGGCACAGGTTTATATGAGTTGTGGAAAACAGGAAGATATAGAAGTTATCCTCCTTCCACTCTGGTTGATCTAATTGCGAAGATATTGGCTTTGGTTCCACCGTGGACTAGGGTCTACAGGTGACCAAGATAAATGATTCTATTTTTTATATATAATGTTTGATCACTCCTTTCAATCATACTGTTGTGGTTGAAGGGCACACACTTGCAACGGTTGTGGGTTTGATTCCCATTTCAGAATGAAATATTTTTAATACTTTATTTTATCGCTCTTTGGAAACAAAACAAATTATTATTAATATAATATGATTATTAATAAATAGTAATTTTCGAGACATTGCATGTTGATTGGCGAAATTCAACGCCGCTCTTTGTATAAAAACTAAATAACTAAATTTAATATTTTTTCTTAAAACTTTCATATCAAATCCAGAGTACAACGCGACATACCAATGCCTTTAGTATCATCGGGCGTAGAGCACGGTAACCTTAGGGAGTTAGCACTAGCTCGTATGGCGGACCTCGGCACAGACTGTAGGGACGTGAGGAGCAGGGAGGTCGGCATACAGGAGATACACAATAGAGTTAGGCCCTATGAGGTATGGTGGGGTTTAGCAAACAATCAATTTACCAACTTATCAAACTATCAACTAACCAATTGTGTGTTCAGTTAGCGGAACTCAACGCCGCCCTTTGTCTTGGTACCAGAGAGTTGAAAGAAAAATATTAAATATATCATATTCCCCTAGTGGGAATCGAACTCACAACCTTCGCGTTTACTGTGCCTTGTCGCGTTGCGCCATGACGGCCCTAAGCTAGGATATTTTGGATGGATAACTCGGATATAAATTTTGACTTCAAATTTAATACTTTTTGTATAGTAAATAAGTATGAATAATATAAGTATCAACAATTACGTAAATTGCTAAAAATTAAAATTGTTCTTTACTTTGAAGTTATTTATTACATTATATTCCACTTTTCAGTTTTTATTAAGTTTTTCGGAATGTTTTTTTATTAAATTAAAATTTTGTCTCACCAGAGTGAGAAATTTAAAATAACTTAAATATATTAATTTCCCTGAGTGAGAATCGGACTGGTTTATATTCAGATATTGTTTCATAACTTTGTTAAATTGTTTAAAATTAATATTTTCGCTTCCAGGTGGAACTAATAAGACGTGATTACGTAGCAAACGGGGGGTGGGAAACTTTCCTTTCCTACGAAGATCCAGATCAAGATATTCTTGTGGGCCTTCTAAGGTTGAGAAAGTGTGCCAAAGATACGTACAGGCCGGAATTGAAGCCGGGACCCGATGCGAAGTTTAAACAGTGTAGTATTGTTAGGGAACTGCACGTTTACGGATCTGTTGTGCCGGTGGGTACTTTTATATGTTTTTCTATGTCGTTTTGTTGTTAGAAGAACGTGCCCAAGTGGTTTGACCACGCCGAAAAAAAATAGTGATGAAAGAATGGCAAAACAGATTTTGCCTCGATTGACCTTTAAAAACACTTTATCAAAGGTACTGGAGGAAGGTCACGTAAAAAGCGTGAGGACCTCCCTCATGCTCCAGATCTGTCCAGAGAGCATGTATGTAAGGCTTATGACAATGGACTAGGCGAAAGAGGTATGCAGTGACCATATTGTTTGTCTCACCCTTTTCTCTAACTACTCCATTTGGGATACAAAGTGAAGCTTAAAAAAATTGCTAAATACAAATTGCAATACAAGAAATCTTAAAGTTATTACAAGGAGTTGTCTAACTTTAACTTAAAAAAGGATTCTCTTTTTTCTTAATTTTCTGTACTTTCAATTCTATGCATTACAGGTAAATGCGCGTGATCCAACTAAATTCCAACACCAAGGTTTTGGAATGCTCCTAATGGAGGAAGCTGAAAGAATAGCAAAAGAGGAACATGGATCTGATAAAATAGCAGTAATTTCTGGTGTGGGCACTAGAAATTATTATGCGAAAATCGGATATCATTTGGAAGGCCCCTACATGGTCAAGATGATTTGAAAATTTGAAACATTTTGTATATAAAGAATTATTATGTATATTGGTTTTTTATTTAAACTTCATTTTGATTATAAATTATATATTGGTTATAGAGGTGTTGTGTGACACAAAAATTTTGTAGTAATAAAAAAAAAACATTGGATATTACTCGACTGATATTATTTGGTAACCGTTTATATATTGGTTCACGATGCATACAGATGAGCTTTGCATTTATGTGAGTAAAGTCAGAAAAAAAAAATATATTGTTAAAAAATAATAAAAAAAAGTAAAAATATGTAACAAAACATAATTCAATTCTCGTATACCAGACATTGCATCCTCATAATTTTACTTTCATTAAACTAACATAAAAAAATACACTTTCATATCCCTTTCAGACCCGATCCTCCCCTATCCATCAATCCTACAGAGATCTACCACAAGCACGTGGGCATGTTGCCCAACTATGCCGGCCACGTGCCTGGGAATACATTCCGGTTGGTATAATTTCATAGTTTCTTTTAGCTTCAAATTGAATTCAACGTGGACCGCAAGTTTATAAAACCCAGTGAAGACACTTTTTTGTCCAAACTCGAGACATTACGTGATGAGGAGGAACTCAACACCGCAATTTCTCTAGAGAGGGCTTTAATTTAAAAATATTATGGTCATTGTAAAAATATATGAAAGGAAAAAGGTTAAAATATTATGTTACAGTGAGTACCTATAGGTTTCAGATTTCGTAAAAGTGGGTACATAATTGAACGCGTAAAAATTATAATTTAAAAATCTTTTCTATATTGATATATACAAAATATTTTTTTATAAAGAGCAACATATTACAATGAATGTTTTTTCCATTTTTCAAACATTTTTGTGAGATTTTTTGTTAATATTTCATTTAAATTGGCCACTAATGCCGGACTAATCTATCTTCATTTAGGGATGACTAGAGTATAAACATTCCACCGCATAAGAATCGAAGCCACAACTATCACGTACCTACCTTAGAAACTTCTCTAACACGCAACCATTGAAAAAGCAATTTGCAAGATATTGCAGTGATTAAAGCAGGAAAAATGTTTTAATTCATATTAAATTAACATTATATATTTTTCTCTGCAATAGATTTGGAAAAACTTATGGCAACGATACTAGAGATGCGAAAAGATGGCTGCGGGGAGACTTCACATCTTAAAAAGGATTCTTTAATGCTCTTTTATGATTCTTTTTTGGTATTGAATTCGATTTTTTCAATTTATTTTGTAATATTGGAATATTTCTTTACTAAAATTATAGTACAATAAACTTCAAAATATATTTTTATTTTTTAAGCCCAATTTACAAGTTAGCTAATAAGATGCCATTCGTGGCACAGGAGCATAAGTTTATGACCTTACGGTAGGTACGTGTACGGTACGTAACAGACTGTAGGTTTGATTTCCGCTCGCGGAAATGATATTCATTTCCTTGCTTGAAATAACGGTGTTTTGGTTAAGAAATGAACTATAGATAACAATATACAAAGTTTTATTCAAATATAAACAATATTTAGGTATTTTTTTCATAAAATATTGGAAACCAGCCAATTATTACTTAGAATAACTCAATTTAAGCATTACGTCTTTTTTTAATTATAATATACATATATTTTTACCTTTACATAAGTGATAGGACACTTTTTTCTCCACTTTATGTCCATTTCCAAATATTAGTACAGAGTGAAAAAACTTAAAAGTATTTATTTTAAAGAGTAACATAATACTAAACAGGTTTTTTAAATATTTAACAAATCAGAGCTCGATCAGGACCACAAGTAAAGGAAATATTTTTAATAATTTCATTTTCACCGCTCGGTTAAGAAATAAAAGGGCGGCAATGAGTTTCACCACTCAACAAGCATATTTTCAAAATCTGCGGAAAGTTGGAAACCACACTAGGTTCCCAGGTTCTTTCTGCCTACCCTGCTATGTGCGGGTTACGGTGTAGAGCTAAAAAATAACAAAAATTGAGATTTATATTTTTATACACCCTATTCTAAATTTTTAAGATTTTAATGTAAATACAGATAGAAAAATATAAATTTCTGAATTATGATGAAGTAATTCATTAATTTTAACAGTTTTCCATTTTGTATAAAAGAAATCTAAATAAAAAAATCTTATTTAAATAAAGGATACAATACATTATAACGTATGTGGTATTTACATATTATATTTAATTTTTCTTAGCATTCCATTCTTTGAGTAGTTTTTCAGTTAGAGCCAGGTTTTCGTCTTTCTGTAATCAAAGATACATAGTTTTATTAATATTTAAGTAGGTTAAAGTAAGGTCTGTATATAAAAAGTTGTAATATATATTTTTTAAGCCAAATGGGGAACAGAAGTGCTTTAATTGAAACAAAGTGTATTAGCAATAGGTTCCCAAGTTCTCACTGCTTGCCCTAACATGTGCGAGAATTAAAAAAAAATCCCAATTTTACTTACTTTTATAAAACAGAATCTAGCAAAGTTCTCGCCGAGATGTTTATGCTGTTCGGAGTAAAACGCCGTGGGTGGTATCGTTAGTATACCGGCTTCCTTCGCAAACTTCTTTGTAAATCTATAATCTTTGTATTTATCTGGCTCTGATGAGAGGTCTATTTTGTTTTCTGTAAAAAAAAGATAAATTTATAAATATTTTAGAATTTATTACTTTGTTTAAAAATAGTTTTAAGTATTATTTTAGGATAGTTAAAAAGAGATCTTAGTCTTAGTTATACAAGATTTTATTAATGAAATATTTAATTGTAGAATGTATGACAATTTTAGTCTTATTTCTTTTTTAGCTTTATACTTTATTCTTTTATAGAGTAAGCTCGACGAACATGCAAAAGAACAAGAAAACAATTATTTTTTATATTTATAAAAAAACCACAACTCAATAAAAAAATGTAAACAAATATTTCCTTTTAAAACTTACCAAGTTTAGTCCAATCAGCAACAATGAAGTATCCACCATCGGGCACGGTGGGATTGAACCCATTATCCCTCAACGCTTTCACCAGAAAGTCTCGTTTGTCCAACAATTCCCTCGCAAGAGATACGAAATAACAATCAGGGGTGTTATATCTAGATAGTTCTTTTTCGAATGATCGTGCTACTGCTTCCTAAAACAAAAGAATAAATAAAGAATTACAAAATAAACCCGCAATGCTAGAGACTCGGCCGAGAGTGGGTAAGGGAAGTGTTTTAATGAGATCAGAGTATCTTAACACTAGGTTTCCATGTTCTCTCAGCCTTCCGATTAAGGATACAGCGCGAAGCTGAAAAAGTGTAATAAAAAAAACGTGTTAGTAATTTAGTAAATAAATAATTGACAACTGTGTAGGTCTAGCGGGCGAAGCTGCGAGCGTGTCGCTAGTCTATATATATAAAAGGACTTGTCCTCACTGACTGAGGTAAGACGCACGCACAGCCGTAACCGCTGTGCGTAGAAACGTTAAATTTGGACAAAAGTTTACTTTCGTAATCCGGACATCCACTAAGAAGGGATTTTGAAAAATTTTTATCCTAAAGGGGTGAAATAAGGTTTCAAAGTTTGTATGAAAAAAAATAAAATCGTCACCGATTTTTATAAAATTTGAAATTAAGATTTTTAAAAGTATTTAATTGAACACGTGTTTCATCGTTTTCTAGAATTCTTACCCTAAGGGTGCAAATAAGGGGTTGAAAGTTTGTATAGATTTTTTTTAAATCGCCACCGATTTTTATATAATTTGAAATTTAGACTCTTAAAATGTCGTGGTTTATTAGAATTCATCCCTAAATAAGCAAGCGAAGCTGCGCGCGTCCGCTAGTGTCATATAAAATAATTCTTCATGCTTAGGGCAAGATATATAGAAATGTGCATTGTTAATACAAATATATAATTTTCTTTCAGATATACTAAAATATTACGACTAATTAAAGAACTTATTAAACTTAATAAAAAAGCACAAATACCTAATTAAAGGTAAAATTGCAATTTTAACAAATGTCGTTCTGACCTACTTATTATAATATTTTGTAAAGCAATAACAAAATTAGGTCACGTTTCACGGTTTGTACATATAAATAACTCGCTCGCTAATAATTTTTCGCGGTGTTTGATTGAATGACAAATTTCATTTTTTCGCTATGGTAACAAGACAAAGGGCGGCCTTGAAGCCTTGAAAATCAGACAGTGCTTGGAGAACGGAGTGTAACACTAGGTTCCCTCTGTTTAACTTGCCCTATGCGGGATACAGCGTGATGCTAAAAATGTCTTTTTTTATGTCAGCTTGGCAAAATATTAACAATTTAAAATTACCTCTATTACATGGCATTGTGTTCATAATTATAATATTGATACTTAGTGTACTATTTTTTAATATGATGATGAGAAGTAACCAGAGTTACAGAGAGTAAATTTCCTTGCTAACAAATATGTTACATTTGAACCAAAAACGCCCACCCATCCATCCACATCCAGATTCACTGTAACTTAACTCACCTGTACTGGAGTACAGCAAGTGTATACGCAGTTCTGGTGCACCACTTGTAGGTTCCTCATGAGGGACGCTGGTGCGTACGCCCATCCTGTCTTCCAGCCTGTTACTGAGAAGGTTTTGCCTGCTGAGCCTACAGTGATCGTTCTTTCCCACATTCCGGGGAGGGTTGCTGGAAAGAGAAAAAGTTTTTTTTTGTAGTATTATGACACTCCGTTCTCTAATTTCTTGGCTGAATGAACTTTCGAGGCATAGCGTATTGAGTGAAGGACCTAAACGCCACGTTTTGTCTTCTTACCAGAGCAAGAAAGTTAATATATTACGTCATTTATTTGCCGAGCGGGAATCGAACCCACGACCGTCGCGTTTATAGTAACACGCCTGTATACCCGCGCCGTGACAGCTTCAATTTTAATGTATCATAAATAAATTTGAAAAGATATTGTACGAATTTGAAGAACTTTATTTAATTTTTTCCCTTTTTAACTTCAACTCATGGCATGAAATGCACCTTTTAAGAACTAAGTTTAGTTATAAAAAAATATCACTCCTGTAACATTCATTTTTCATTTTAACAACCTGTCGTCAAGCATATCTTTGGAAACTGCGCGAAAATATGCGAGTGCACAAAAAAATATTTTCATAGTGGTTTATTAGAACTTTTAGATGAAGTTAGGATAATTTTCAAAATTGTATACAAAAGCCCTTTTAAAATCCTCAACTACTTACCAATCCGTATATGCTTGTTCGGTTCATACACCATCCACTCATAGACCTCATCAGATAAACATATAACATTGTGTTTTTTGCACAGATTCGCTATAACTTCCAATTCTTGGGCACTAAAGACCTTCCCTAGGGGGTTGTGGGGGGTGTTAAGTATAATCATTTTAGTACGATCTGAGAATAGTGAAGCTAGCTCCTTTTCGTCTAATACCCAATCGGCTGATGTCATTTGAGATTTTGATGATTTCTGCGGCAAAAGAAAATATTATTTTATATACCTAAAGGGACGCCACAATGAAGGTATTATAGAAAACGTATGAAAATTTTAACATAGCGGGGCTCGAATTCGATTTCGACTCGCATTTTGAAAATCGTGCAAATTATTTTTCGGCTCCAAGAGGCACGAGTTTGAGTCTGTCGTTGAAATTTTATTATTCATAAAAAGTAACTACGAGGTATGATGTAGATAGATATAAGATATAGATAGATATATGATAAAATAAAAGAAATAGTATAAGTTCCGCCTTACTAACATTCAGAAAAATTCACCTATGAAAAAAAAGCATTAACGTATAATAGTACTAACATTAAATCTATAGCTAAACATTAGCAAAGTTTGAGAATGGTGCAATTTAATTTTAAAAGATCTAAATATGAATCTTAATTACCACTAAAAATTAATTTAATAGTATGCTCAAAATTATACTCAATAAAAGATATACGTAAAACAATTAAATACTTACAGGTGCTAAGGCAATAAACTTAGGTACTCCTCCCGCAGATCTGATCATAAAATCGTAGCAATCAAAGAATGGTTCTATCACAATGACTTCATCTCCTTCGTCCACGTGGCCTGGAATAAAATTTTTGTTTTAGCTTCACGCTAATGTACCTGCACATGGCAGGGTAGGCAGAGGGAACCTGGAAATCTAGTGCTACGTAAAGGTAACGGAGTGTTTTATCACTAGATTTCTTAAAGTTGGTCTTCATTTTATGAAAATTTGTTGTAAGTTGTAACTACACATAGAACTACTCTATGTAGTAACTACTTGCTACTCTATGTGCGAAACACTATCTGTGTTTCGCACATAGAGTAGCCAAAACACAGTGTAAAGACACTGTGTTCCCCACTCTCCGCCCGATTTTCGAGACAATGAGTGTTAGAACTAAACGCCGCGCTTTGTCTTGTCATCAGAAAGACGAAATTGAAAATAATTCAAATGAATTATTATATTAATTCGGAAATCCGAAGCCTGGAATAAGAAATTTAATTTATTTTTAAACTTCACGTTTTATCACGCATAAAATAAAGTAAGTAGAGAGTTAGGATAGTCAGTGACCACACACCGGTCGATTTTCAAGACATTGACTGTTAAAAAATCCTAGGAACCTAGTGTAAGGCACTCTGTTCCCCATATACCGGTTTTATCACTTTTAAGATAATAAGAAGATATAAAATAAACATAAGTACGTTACTCCCAATGAAAATTGACCGCCATAGATATTTGGTACGGCAAAAGGTTATCGTAAGTTAGGGTCGCCATCCTTCCCCTTTTCCCCGGAAGTCACTTTCATGAGATTTTAGAGCAACGGCCGCGTTATATAGCTTTTTATGAACAGTTTGTATATTTTATATTTATATTTTACATGAGAAGGAGCTATAGTAAAAAATATAGTTTCGTAAATGATTTACGAAAATCGTTTTTTTTATAGTAACTAACTATATAAATGAATAAAATTCTAATGTTGGATACATTAGTGTAGAATAGCGTATTTAACACTTCATTCCTTATAGTAGACAGTAAAGTAGAGAGAAATAATTTAGTGTCAAGACACATCATTCCCTTCTATGCATACATACGGTTTTCGAGAAATTGCAGTAGAATTCAACACCCTGTGTTTGTTGTTGCCCATAATGAGAATGGAACCAACATAGTCTAAGTGTTTAATCTAACAATATAATAAATCTATTACTTACCTAAAATAGCTGAAAAGAGAGCTTCATAAGCACCACTGGTTACCAATATTTCATTATTTGGATCTAATTCTCTACCAATCAATGGGGAATATACTTTGGCTAGGTTCTGTACCAATCTAGGATGGCCCTGTTGACAAATAAATATATAATTAAGAAAGTAATTTTAGTTATAATAAAATGATAAATAATTTTTATAAAAAAAATATTTTATTCAATTTATCCACTATGTGTATCCTATTTTTATATAAATACAAGGACTTGTATAGTGTTAACATGAAAAAACAAATTGCAATTGTACTGTCTTGTTACCAGGGTGGGGAAATTAAGAAATTAAATAATTCATTCCCCTGAGTCGGAATTGAACCCATAACTGCCAAGTTTGTAGTGAACCACTTGCTCCTGCACTACAACAGCCTATACTATACAAGCGAGAGAAAAAGTTTACTTACAAATCCTCTTGTATACTGATTGAGTAAAGGATTTTCACCAATAGCAATATCAGATAGTGCTTTCCGAACATGATCTGGTGCATGATAATCTGGGAACCCTTGACCAAGATTGACTGCCGGCTTGTAATCAGCGGCAAGCTGAATATACTCCACCCTGGAAAATAATTTTATGATATTAAATCTGCTTCTTATATGCAAAAAACTAGTGTTCAGATCCCAGCCTGCTAGAACTACAATAATATAATGTGCATTTTTTAGCTTTCTATATCTCCAGCATATAGCAGAATTATTTCACATTCCTCATTTTTCATCCTATTTTTAAAACATTATATTTCTTGGTCAAATTGTATACCGCACATTGTTACCAGAGTAAGAAAATTAAACCCACAATTGCGGTGTCTACAGTAATTGTGCTGCTGCACCATATGGCCTTGGTTTTTCTATTTTTAGGAAAATCATTGATAGAAAGACCAATAATTAATTATCCAAAACCATTCCTTAGTTAGTTATTATAAATCTTAGAATAATTCAACTTTGTAGACTAAACAAAGTTTAACTAATTTGCATTTCTATGGAAACTTTCATATTAAAACAAAGTAAACATGGTTTTATTTGATACTTAAACATATGTTATGCTAAATATAACATATAATTAAGTATACTCTATAAATATGTTATAGCATGGAAAAAAGAGATAAGAATTTAATTATTTTGTTAAATGCTATTTTTACATCTTCATTTACATTTTAATTCTATGTTCAGTGATACCATTATCAATGTTGTTCTAATTGCAAAGTTACGTAATACAAAATACAATAAACGGGTTGGCATTGATTCAATAGAAATAAGTTTTTTTTAACATTTTCTAACACTTACCACACACTTTTTTCGCCGGCACCATAACGAGCAGGTAACTTGAATTTGTCACTCATATTTACACTCAAATTACGTTTTGTATTTATTATTTGATCTTTTACACAACTTTGTTTTATTGTACTTAGAAGACGTCTCCACCTATACATGATAAAATAGAATATAATATTATAATAAACTACAAGAGATACTTATCTAAATATAAACAATCTGTAAATGTGACGCGGCAAGCTTATAGTATTTTAATATGTCATTGTATTTACGTTTCATTAAAGATTATATGTAGCAAAAATCATTTACATATTAAATGATAATATAATTGGAAATTATCGCTACCTGAAAAGTGAAAATATTTTGACATATTTGACATTAGATTGTTAATGCTAAATATCAAGATTCTAAAGATCGTTGAGAAACTTAAATAGAAAAATAAATATTTTTTTTAAATTAAATAACATATAACAAAAATATAGCGAGTTTAACAAAGTAAATTATATAAACAAAGTAAATTATTTAAATAATTATATAATAAATACCGGCAGAATGAATTACACTACTGCCTATGAGCGCGGTATGTAATATAACTAAATGAGTGGGGACAGACTTACAATACAACATGACTAATGCAACGTAATAAGATTTTTATTATTATTAAGATTTGTGTGTTTGTTTATAC
This sequence comes from Heliconius melpomene melpomene, assembly GCA_000313835.2. Taxonomy (NCBI): domain Eukaryota; kingdom Metazoa; phylum Arthropoda; class Insecta; order Lepidoptera; family Nymphalidae; genus Heliconius; species Heliconius melpomene. The sequence goes on along the minus strand of HE671983.1, from coordinate 243,494 downwards.
AGTTAAATGTTTAATACTTTTAATCCTTTTATATTTTCAGGACGTGCTAATTTTTTTAAATCTACTTTACTTTTAAGTAGATCTATTCTGTTTCGGCAACATGGGAAATGATAAAAACAGTTATTTTTGTTATATATAGATTTTTCCTTGTTTTACTTAGACAAAGAGAGTTCATTCACTTTTTAAAGTAGAGCCAATATGTTGTGGTCGCCCTGAATTTAGGCTTTTTAAACTAAAGTAAAATCTGCGCTGCTGTCTTTAGCTAACTCCGGGGCGAGCACGATTGCTCGAAATGATGGTGAAATACTGCTATAGACGTATTTTATTATGTATACTTAAATAACGTGATAACATAGGTTATCAAAAAAACCGCCCTATAACTCCATGGTGTGCTTATGTCAAATGTATATTCCATTCATATTCATTTCATCAAGTTATTTTTATAAAACACGCACAAAATATTTACAAATTTATTTAATAGCCGTCGCCCGCAACTTTGCTTACGTGGACTTGTAAATGTGAAGTCTCCCTCAGCTTCATGTTGTGTCCTGCATGTAGTAGGGTAGACAGAGGAAGTCTAGTGTTAAGACACCTCTCTCCACTTTCCACCCAATTCTGGAGCCATTGCGTGTTGAGTAGTGGAACTGAACGCTGCGCTATGCCCTGACACCACAGAGAAGAAATGAAAATATTAAATATTCCATTTCCTAGAGTGGGAATTGAACCAAAAATCTTTGCAAAGTCATGCTTGTGTCCGTGCACCAGGCCTGGCTTCTAAGTTTTACCTTCTCTATAATGTTACACAATTACAAACAACTTCTATACCCATAATTTTTATACTTTTCCTATAAAATCAATTATATTAGACATAATGAACCAGCTAAGCGAGTGAAAGTTACATAGGTACTTCTTAAATACCTACCTACTTACTACAAAGAAAAGTTTCTATGTTCATAAAATATGATTTCAACGTAAACGTCCATTAAAATAGCCATTAATCTTTTCTGTTTGCGTATTGTAAGACTCCCAAACTTTTACCGTTAGCGGTAGAGTTTGGGAAGTTTCTGGAAGCTCTGTTCCACTTCTTTGATGAATCTCAGAGATTGGTATTAAATAGGTAATCGGCCTGTTTGAAAAGCTGTAAGTAATTTTAAGACGTTTATTTTTTGTTTTCAATCTATGGATTGGTTACCTTGTTGTAAGCTTAATTAAAGTTTGAGATTTAAAATATATTTCCATTTCCAGTCTATAATTTTTTTGCCAGTTTCATGCTTTATCCCGCATGTGGTATGGTAGGCGGAGAGAATATAATTCGTTGAATTGCGAAACTTTATGCCGCGTTCTGCCTCGTTACCAAAGTAGGAGAAGAAATTAAATTTATTTTTTTCATCGTATTATCATATAATAAATTCGGTTACACTTATAGTATATATCATTATATATGATACGTTCATTGCATGAGGAAAGATGAGTGAAAACGTGGACTCTCTGAAGGACAAAAGCCAGAGGTCTATGACAGTGTAGTATACAAGGACCGTACTTTTTGGCGTTCTGTTCGTTCTGGCTATCCCGCTAGGGATAAAGCGAGAAAGTAAAAAAAAATATCTTAATCAATCCTTTAAGAAAGTCCTATTTGTACGTGAGCTTAAACTTTTCTAATCCATAGACGAGCACTATACAAGTTTCAGAAACTTATCCGAATGAAGTGAATTTAACTAGTACGTTTATAAAGTTTCTTCAATATTTTGTAAATATAAATATGAAAGTGTCGTACATTCGTGAGACCATCATCGCATCGTAGACTAGCTCTAAACGATGGTTATGGGTTCGATTTTAACGAGCAGGAATAAGGTTACTTAATTTGAATTAATTTTGTTTTTTTTTATTACGTTTTTTATCTTAATTGTAGAAACGACGTTAAATTAAGTCACAAATATCTTATAGATAAATATATAAGAATATTAAAAAAAAATAAAATACACAAAGATAGGTTAGGATAGGATAGGCAAAATTAAGGGCCCAAATGTAATTTCGGGTCAATTCAATGAAAACAGGAAGTGGAAATATTGTGAAAAGGGGTAAAAAAATCGATACTAACGAAGCTACGCGTACTGGCTAGTAAGAAATGATGCTCTAAATTTTGTAATTCTATTAGCTGGTTAATCCAAATTAGATATATTATTACCTTGGGACATGAAAGGTTACTGGAGACTAATTTTATTAATAGCAAACTATAACATTTTATTTTTAGCTCAGAGCTGAATATAAAATTGATTAATGTTATAATATACAGGGGAAATACGGATAAGATGACAGGGTGGTGTGTTTTTGTATCATATTTGGTTATTTATCGTAAAAATAATTAGTCTCGTTTATTTTTACTCATTTTAGGTTCATAGAAATTATTCAATAGAAATTATTCAAAAATATATGAAAAATTGTATAAAAACCCCCAGAAATTTATATTTGAAAAGATTTTTTGTTAATATTGAATAGTTTCTATATTATTAAAAAAATATTCTAAATTTTGCATTGTTTAATTTAAGATTATATATTATATATAATTTAGTAGACTTGTTACTTATAAAAGGTTTCAATATTTTATTACATACTAGGATTGTAGTGTAAATAATTTTAATTTAGTTCTTATCACATTCATAGATAACAACATAAGCCTAGCTTTTACCTGATATTTGTGTTTATAAAATGATATGCTAATTACATTTAAGGTTTTTTTTTATTATACGTTTGAAATTTTATTATTTACAAAATAACAAACAATCGCACTGAGTTGTGGAAAAAAAAATATGGATTTTTCCCGTAAACTACAAGTTATATTTTAAAAAATAGTGAGACAAAGTTGATGACTATAAATAACTTTATAATATTTATTTATTATTAAAGTCTTCAAAATGGTGTCCATAAATTTCAAATTTTTATTATCAAATTTTACCTCGGTGTTATTTTAAAATTTGAAATAATTAAATCTAAATTACACATTACATTTTCTCAACTTATTTCATTATTTATCTTTGTGAAAGATTTTAAGTAAAATAAAAAAACACCCTTAGACTAAACGATATCTACCTTAGATAATAACAATTTCTCGACAGCATTCTGTTTTCGGTACACCGCATGTAATATTATCGAGCGGACCGTTTCACCCGATCCCAAACTTAATGGACTTTGACAGAATAAAAAGGGAATAAAAGGTGGAATTCCACCCTTATGTGACCTTATGTGACCTTATGAATAGGGTCACCTATTACAGATGAAAATTGCAACTCGTTACTTTTGTAGGACGTGGGTAATAATGTTTACTAACTTCAGTTTGACAGTTTTTGCATCAAGTATAAATGATTGTTTTTTAAATATTTTAAGGAAAAATCTTATGACATTAAAAATATTAAAAATATTATTCTTATTACACCTGACGATTCGAAAGAATATTTAGATTTTTCATTTTATATTTTGAAATTTTCTTCCTCTATATACCTGTATATTGTTTTTCTAAAAGTACATGTAATTAAATAAATAAATAAACTTCTTAAAATCTTAAAATTATTAATAGAGTATTAGGTACTGCTGTTATATAACGGTAAAACTGGTTTAATTAAATTATTATTATTATTTTTATTTTATTAGTACCATTTAAAAATACATCTAAAAGTTAAACAGTGTCCTGAAAAACTCTTTGTGAGTTTGACTGCGAGATCTCGAGTCTCTTTGCTTTACTAATTTTAATTAAAACTAAATTAATATTACATTAAAATTAGTTCTCCATTCAACGTGACACTGGCGAAGTGATTTTGTGCTCAACTGGCACGCTCGGAACGTCATAATAGAAAGAACAGAACAGAACAGATTAAAATGAAATAAAGAAGTATTTTCTGTCAACTGTTCCATTAACAGTTGACAAAAAATACTCCCTAAGTTTAATTTTAAACCTCCATACTTTACCTTATTTGACTACCATAATTCATATATCTGTAGGTAAATAAAACAATGAGATTATGTGAATTATATTTAATATTACCTTAAAATTAGAACAATATAAACTTAAACTAGACTTGACTAAACCAATGGAAGCTGATATTTTTCTTAAATTAACGGCTGATATGAGTATTTCTTTGATAGAACTTTTTACAATGGTATCACTAAAGTACAGTTAATTTTAATATTATAATATAAATATTTTTTCTAATTTATATTTTAAATAGTATTTATTGTAAATTTATGATTTTGAATGTCAATGACAGTAAAATTAAAATAAAAAATATAATAGAATAAAAAAACAAACAGCCATTATTCTCCTATAATATTAAATAATTATAAATTATAGATGAATAATCACTGTTTGAAAATTTGGTAATCTTAGATTATGCCCATGAAGTACTATATTATTATATATAGACATACTTATACTATATAATATGTATATGTTATTCTAGTTTCTAGTCCTCTGACGACTTTGGCCTTGAGATTCATGATATTCGTTGTTAGAAGGCCTCTTTGATTGATGTGGGGGGCTCTGTAACGAAAATCACTATTTAATATATATATTTTTAAAAAATAATAATAATATATTATATAAATGGAAAATAAATACAGTTTATCATAATATTTAAAATTTTTAATTCGCTAATGTTTCTGATTCCCGTTAAAGACGTTTCTATTGTGCCTCATAAAATTTGCATGTATGGTTATAGTCAAACTTTTTGATATAAAAAAAACAAAAACAACATAACGTGGGATAGAAGGAACCTAGGATTTATTAACCCTAAGTTCCACTTCGTTCCCTGATTTCCGCTCATTTTTGAGACATTGCATCTTGAGTGGCTAGTAAACTAAAATAATTAAAATAAAATCATTTTTGATTTCTTTTTCATAATTTATATAATACATACATATTACATAAAGAATAAAAAATATTTTGCTACCCTAGTATAAGATTTTGCATGTTTAATGAAATTACCCTACACCTCTAAACTATCGAGAAAACATAGATATTTACTATTTAAATAAATTTAATTATAAATATAAACTATTTGCCTATGTATCCAATTTATATAAATTGTACTGTCGCAACGAAAGCGACCAGTTATCGAGGATTCAATCGTTTGAATGAATTTAGGGTTTCGGTCCAGGTGTGCTATCTCTCCGCTAATGGTTTGTGAAGTCAACATTTTGTTATGTAAAGAGAGATAACGATGTTCAAGTTTTATATTATTATTTATTATATAATATTTAGATATTTTATGTATTTGTTTTTTTTTGTTTATAGATTGTGATAACTTTAAATAAAGATAAGATAACATAAAGTAGTTTATTTTCCATTCTTTATTTTTTGGCCAACGTCGGGTTTTAACAACCAGAGCGAGAAAATGAAACCAATCAAAATACATACAAAACTAGCGTTATGACTCTCCTCCGTTCTCCTCCTCGTTCACCTCTTAAGCACAAAAAAAACCAACAAATTTCAATATCAAACCTGTCTCAGTTCCTCTTCAGCATCAACAGGAGCTGGTGTGGTAGTCGGTACATCGCATTCCTCAGTCGGTGGCACTACACATCTCAGGGAACGTCTGTCGAACACCAACATAGCTGGGCATCGCTGGAGACGAGGGTATCCACCTTGGCACTGCCAGTATCTGTTGCAAGACTTGCCGAGGGGCACGTTGCCGTTGGGATCTTCGTTACAAAGAGCTGGAATTTGAGCAAAAATTAGTAAGCTTCAAACTAAGTCATAGGAAATAGACGTAAAAAGTTATTTTTACGTTAAATTTAAATTATAAGTGATTAAAAAATGCTATTCTCTTTAGATATATTTCTTTATATTATGATTATTCTTTGAGATATTTTACCCAAAGTACTTGAGAAAGCTTTAAATGTTCAAGGTAACTGTGTCCGTCTGTACAGAGGGTTGTATCCAAACGATTAACGTGATGTAATGGCCATCCTCAAATAATAGACTGACCTACAAAAGCTTAATAAAGGATATACAAAAGCTTTTATAAATTTTAACTAGTAGTTTCTGGGGTTAGCGCGTTCTACCAAACAACATTTTCAACTTTATAATATTAGCTTAGAATATATAGTGTAACTAGTGGATCCGGACGCGGCTACGCCTGCTTGAACTATAAGAATATTTTCGCGTCGGTCATACTGTGCCGCCCGAAGGCTAGATTATTTCGAATCAGTGACATCTCCTTAATTATTTATTAGAATGTTATACAGTAAACTATAATTTCAATTCATCTAGATAAAATGCTAAAAGTGACTATAATATTTATTTTCATAAGGATGAATATCAAAATATCGCGGTAACGGTTGCGTAGTGACGCGACGGTTGTTATTAACATGGCAGAATAAATTGCATGTCAAATTAGAAAGTACTTTAAAATAATTATATTAGTTTATATGTATAATGTAATGTTATATAGCCTATAGCACTTCTGAAGAATGCAGCTTTCATACAAAACAAAAACAAAGTAAATCGGACCAGTAGATCCAAAGATCTTAGCGTTCAAACAGACAAACAAACAAACTCTTCCGCTTTATTATATTAGTATAGATAATATATATTGCATTCTAGATCTTCTTTTGTTTGAAAATCGCTTATAAAAGGCTCCCATTTCGGAGAAAATAAGTATATGACTTCCATACAAATCTTGGAAGAAATACCAAGACGTCCAACAATAAGTATTGTTGATCCATCCATTGAATCAGTGATTGAATTTACCATGTTCCGAGATCCTTCGAAGATTATGGGACGTGAACTGACTTTTTATTTAAAGCTCACCCTATTGAACATTTTGTGCAGTGATTTTTATATATATTACTCGTTTTCTTCTATAGAAATGAGTTTGGGCATCTTATTTTAGTTAATATAGAGGAAATTCGTGGGGCAGGAGTTCGAGAACGATAGGTCTCTACAGTAGAACGAGATGTAAAGAAATTTTAATAAAAAAAATAAATCGATTTGTTTTCTAACCTATTTAAAGCTTCACGCTGTATTCCTCATATAGTATGCCTAATGTTAAAATATTTCCGTTCTCCACTTTCCACCGAATTCTGAAGGCATTGTAAACATTCCTCGAATTGGAATCGAACCCACTTGTCCCGATTACAGTCAGAAACTTGGGCCCTTGCGTCACGACTGGCCTCTGACCGGCATACGTCATCCGTGATAAGTAATTAAAGTGAAAGTATTCGAAATGTCAGAGGATCCATCATGTAAAGTGAGGACACTCGTTAACAAGGCACACAGGGGATAGGCTTACATTATACCATTACTTTAATGGATCAATCAATGGATTTTGTTAGGGTTACTATTTTTATGCCTCTGGGGCATTGTAAACGTTAATATATTAGGGTAGCGTTGTCTGATAAAAATTGTGATTGAGGTCGACATCGATCAAATTGTTACATTTAATATTTTTGGCTATCGTAGGGCTCTATGTTTGTAAAGTGATGATTGCAGGTTCCATCTCCGTTCGGAGGATTAAATTATTATTTATTAATATTTCCATTTCCTCGCTATGGGTTTCAATGCAAAAACTGCAAAAGCTTCAAAAAATTTAGTAAGCTACATCTGCCTAAAAAATGTTAAAAGAAAATATGAAAAATGGTAGTATTAATTACTCTGGAAGTTGTCAAAGTTTATTTTTTATTTCTGAAGCAATCTGACCTTTATATACAAATTTTGTGCTATATATCTAACATTTTTTTTTGTTCTAATTCCTTTTAAACATTTAACGAAAAAACATAGCAAGACATTTTTTACTAGAGTAATATTCTTTAAATATTAACTACAATTTCCGGTGACTTCTTCCTTAAGAGTTGTTTGCGCAAGATACACAATTTAGTATGCTTTGAAAGCTACGTCTACAGACGGATGTTAAAGCGAGTTCTGAGAAATTAAATACCTTATTTCTATATAATTATGGTAAATATGTACATAGGTAATCTATTTAAATTTAAAACTGTTAACAGTCTCGTTTTATTTACAAGTAACTCTTTTCATAAGTTCTTCTTAATAAAAAGTTGGTACTGCTAAACGTTTTTCATTTGGCAATGTTTGTAATAGTACACTTAGTAAATACAGACATTGCCAATTATTCTATACCTTAACTTTTACATGCGTCTTGGTCCTCGTGGCTATACTGACATGTGAATGACACATTCTGCCCGAGGACACTCTGACCGCAGGCACCGTGGGATACATCGAAATCATCAACGTAATGTAATTATAGAGCTTAAAACCTTCCTTAGTATAGTCCAATAGTGTATACTATTGGACTATTCAATTGGTTCTCGAGATTAGCGTGTTCTATCAAACAAACACTTATACTATTACATAAATACTTATACCCATCATAAAAATAATTAATAACTTACGATGTTTCTGACAGCCATCTACATTTTCGGGCCAGTCGCAGGAATGAGCGTTTTCATTGTAGAGAAGTCCACCGATACACAGCTGTTCTGTGGCTGTTCCGTTCCAGCAGGTCCAGTAGCGGGTGCAGGATGTCTCGTGTCCGAAGATGCCGTACAGCCAGTCGCAATGTTCTGTACCGATTGGTGGGTCTGACGGGAAGGTTGTGGAGAATTAGTTTGATGGTACATGAATATGATAGTCAGAAGTAGTTGGTCCTTTATCAGGACAGAATTTCGTATGACGAGCTCTTTATCAGCTAGTTATACTACTATATATATATAATATATACTAATATGTATATTATATACTATATATATACTATTACGAAAACTAATAAAAATATTTACCGATGAAAGAGTGAAGTGACAAGGACTTGTTATGATGTCAATACAATTGTTGTCGTATAATTAATATACATATTTTTATATAAAAAGTTTTATGGTCATTTTAGAATATTTAATGATTATTATTTTCAATATAATTTTATTAAGAAGTTTCCAAAAACACTTACTTATCTGTACTTTAGGGTATTCACAGTAATTCGATCTCCAGGGGTAGTCGCATCCCTCAGTCACCCCCCGGTGCTTCCCCGCGAAGACGAGGCCGTTGGGACAGTCATACTGGACAGACTGACCGCCATCACATTCCCAGTACTTGTCACAGTATTTATCATCGCCTACTATACGAGATTTCGTTTTGCATGGATCCTCGATTTGTGCGCAGGATGCGACCATCAAACTGGCGATAAGAACTGAAAAATAAGAAATTGGTTTTTTTTTATATTTGTTGTATGTAAGTAAGCGTGGTGTAGGGTTCCGCCTTTTTGCACGCAATATCTTGAATTTGGGTTCTTTTTAATTCTTGGCTTCTTTTATCCTGCTTTTATGGGATAGATGTGAAGCTGGTTTTTTTTGTACAAAAATTCAATGTAACATTTCAATTGATTAGGCCGTCGTAGCGCATTGATTAAATGTCTGACAGTACAAACGATAGTCTTAGGTTCGTTTCCACCTTGGAGGAATTAATTATTTTCATGTCAAGACAAAGACAGAGAGTGGAGTTGAATTTAACCACTAGTAACAATGTCATACAATAATTAATAACTCATTAGTTAAAATAACAAATTTCATCAAATAAGTTTATTTATACTAATCTGATTTTCAATCAAAACAGTTTTAATTAGCGAATACTAATTGAATACTAAATTCAATTTGCCGTCAAAAGTCCAACGTAGCGGAAAGCAATCATCAACTATGAATTATAACAAATTTAACGTTTAAACGTATTCGCACATACTCGTAGTACAAAATTATGTATAGACACGCGATATTTAATTTGTTTGGTCGTGATTTTGCATAAGGAAGTTCTAATATAGGCTTATATACATATATATGTTTCTATTATGTATATATATGTGCTCATATTATGTTAAATTATTTGATAATTCGTTTGGAAAGTTATTAATTACAATGTTGGTTATAATATTGTTAAAAACTTTAATTTTTTTATTTGTTATGGTTCCGTATTGAAAGGGTAAAACAGGAACTATTACTAAGACTCCGCTAGACTCGACCAGAGGTGATACCACTCGAGGTGATGAAATATTTATTTCAATTTATTTTTCCATTTCTTCACTTCATCAGTCAACACGCCATAGAACGCCTCTAGAATTCAGCAGAAAGTGGGGAACGAAGTGTTATACTAGGTTCCCTCTGCCTACCCTGCTGTGTGCGGGACCCAGCGTGACCTGACATTTCCATTTTAATTGTTGCAAAATTATATACGACTTTAATAATATACCTGCTTGAAACCACACCACCTACCAGAACGAAGAAATGGAAATATTAACGTAAATAAATATTTCACTTCCTCGAGTGGGGATCGAACCCACAACCATCGCGTTACAGTCGCACAACTGGTCCCAAGGTATATATCTACCTAGGTACTTATTAATATACGTAGGTACAAATGTAATCTATATATATAAAATCGAAAGGTCACTCAATCATCACGAAATCTCAGAAACTACAAGTGCTAGGAATCTCAAATTTTGCATAGGAGTTACTTATGGGACGCAGGTGCTCGCTAAGACGGGAATTTGCAATATTCGATTTCTAAGGGGTTGTTTTTGGGGTCGAAAGTTTGTATGAAACTTCGTTACTACAAATGCTAGGAATCATTTTGCATAGACGTCACTAGGACGTAGCCATGGAGACACAAATTAATAATAACATAGTTCACGCGGGTGAAACCGCGAGCGGACCGCTAGTCATTTGTATATACAAGTGTACCCACTAAATTGCCTTACGTCCATACTTCATAACGTGTTACGAACAGGTGAAAGTTCTTCCGAGTTATGCAACTGACATTGACGGGTACCTCGTATGGCATGTGCATGTGCTCAATTGAGATGATTCATTGTGGGTAGTACTCGTGGGTAGGTAGGTATGTACTAAATAAGAATGGATTTTGAGGAAAAAGCTTAAGAAATTATTGATTTATTATGTAAAGATTTTGCTAGTATGTTCTGTCATGGGTTTTATGGCAAAAGTATAAGAAATTATTAAATTTCTTAATATAGTTTTTTATATACATATATTTTGCTTTTATTTCAATGAGGCAGGTCATGGCGCAGGGTGACGTGTGATTGTTAACGGAACAGGTTCAATTGGGTTCGATTCCCACTCGAGGAATTGAAATGTTTAATATTTTCATGTGTTCGTTTTGGTAAAATGGTTGAGCGCAGGGTTTAGGATTCGGCGGAAATTGGGAAGTGTCTTAATGGGAACTGAGTATCTCAAATTCTTAATAGTATGGAATGTATGTAAAGATTTGGTATAATATATGAGGTGTGTTCAAAAAGTAAGGTGACTTTGTATTTTTAAGAAAAAATATTTATTTATTTATCAATATTTATGTTGTCCCCTTCAAAGTAATCCCCCTCAGATACAATACACTTATGCCAACGGTTTTTCCAATCGTCAAAGCACTTCTCATAAGCACTTTTCGGTATAGCCTTGAGCTCTTCCAGCGATGCAGTCTTTATCTCTTCAATCGTTGCAAATCTCCGTCCTTTCATAGGTTTCGATATCATAACCATATACCCATGATTCGTCACCAGTTATGACCCTTTTGAGTAAATCTGGGTCGTCGTTGACGTCATTCAACAGTTCTTGAGCGATTCTCATGCGACGGTTCTTTTGGTCAAAATTTTGCAATTTCGGAACAAACTTCGCTGACACACGTCTCATGCCCAAAATGTTAGAAAAAATTTCATGGCACGAGCCAAGCGATATACCAACATCCTCAGCAACTTCTCTGATAGTGATTCGACGATTTTCCAGAACAAATTTCTTCACTGCTTGAACGTTTTCATCAGTTGTTGACCTGCTTGGGCGTCCAGAGCGAGGCTCGTCATTGGCATCTTCCCGGCCATCTTGGAAGAGTTTGTACCACTTGTAAACATTTTTTTTACCCAGAACAGTTTCACCGTATGCCACTGTCAACATTTTAAGTGTTTCGGAGCACTTTATTTTATTTTTTACACAAAATTTGATGCAAATTCTTTGATCCATATTTTTCGATAGCAAGAAATCGCCGAGCACGCAAAACACTTATAACCTTTACGCCTCTCCCAACCAAACAAAAAATGCTATACACTTGAAACTTGGTACAGATGTTCGGGAAGAGTGTACCAACATAACAAAATAAAAAATCGATAATCGAAAGTACGTTGCCCGCCAAATTTGAAAAGTCACCTTACTTTTTGAACACACCTCGTATATATAAATAATTTAAAGCGGGCGAAGCCGCGTTTGGTTCTAGTATCCAATGCTTTTAACATAAAATAAATGAATTAATATTGAATTTACTAGCCGATTCGTGAAAGGTCGTATATGATTGGTTCCTCGTAAATTGGTCGGTGATCAAACGATGCCACTTTACGTAAGCGGATTACATACGTGGGCTACTTATGGGTGTTTTATGGGGGCAGTGGTGTAGTGGCTTAGTTGCAAAAAGTTATGTAACTAGTTTATGTTATAGATCTCAATCCTGAATCGGAATAAAATATTCTTGTCTTTATTTTATTTGTAAAATATATATATATTTTTTTTTTTAAATATACAAAAAAATATTTAATTTTTTAAATTAATATTTTAAATATTGAATATTTTGTACAATGCATTGGTTTTGAAAAATAAATCGAAAAATGTTTCAGTGAAATTAAAAATGCATAAAAGTCTCGCCAGTATAAAAAAAAACTTAAATACCACAACTTTGACTTAGAAATGGCACGGAAATGAAATCTGTAGTCCTATTTTAATATTGCCTTTAAAAATTACTAAATAAGTAGGTACACGTTTAGCAAATTCATATATAGGATGCTTCTAGTTGTGTAAATATACAGCATGTAGTAGATGTGTCGCAAACGCTATTTCCAGATATACTTCTATACCATATTAGAATTAACCTGAATCTGAGTTCTTAAGAATTACGTTTATATTATTTAACTTGTAAACGTCGAGAAACTTAAATAGGATTGCCTGTTATAGGTTAAAATTTAAAACTTTTGATTGAACCAACAAAACCCAAAGCATATTATCCAAACCTCAGAAGAAAAGGGCCCTAAGTTCGATTTTTCGCTATGATAAAGTAATTTCAATAACCAACAAAAAAAAAAAATGTTGATTGTAGAACTTACTTTAAGGTCCATTTCCTCGCATTGATAAGGAGTTCCACTTAATACACAATGGGAATGGAGTGTCCTAACACTATGTTGCCTACTCTGCCTACCTTCATCTATATATATAAAAGGACTTGTCCTCACTGACTGAGGTAAGACGCACGCACAGCCATAACCGCTGTGCGTAGAAACGTGGAATTTGGACAGATGTTTACTTTCGTAATCTGGACATCCACTAAGAAGGGATTTTAAAAAATTTTTACTCTAAAGGGGTGAAATAGGGGTTGAAAGTTTGTATGGATTTTTTTTTAAATCGGCACCGATTTTTATAAAATTAGAAATTCAGACTCTTAAAAAAGTTAAAAAGTGTTTAATTGAACATATGTTTCATGGTTTTCTAGAATTCTTCCCCTAAGGGTGCAAATAAGGGGTTGAAAGTTTGTGTGGAAAAATCTTTAAAACGCCACCGATTATTATAAAATTTGAAATTTAGACTTTTAAAAATATTTCATTGAACACATGTTTCGTAGTTTATTAGAATTCACCCCTAATTACGCAAGCGAAGCTGCGCGCATCCGCTAGTATATAATATAGCCTGAATCTAAAATCTATTTGTAAGCGTTGTCAACCGTATTGCAGGCAACTGGTCAATTTGTGTGACGGGGGTCACGTGTCAGGCCGCTTAGGACGTTGACGTGGGTCCTTTTTAGTATCGCCTTTTCATTTGTATCACCAATTTTATTGTTCTACCGTTATTGAGTGACAGTATTGGGTATATAAAAACATATATATATGTTACATATATATATATATGTTAGTTTATATTGATTTATATCTGTTTCTATTATTTTTTAAATGGAGAAATAGTGCTTAAATTTTAAAATTTTAGAGATTTCTACTTATCTATATTTCTACTTCTATTATTATCTATCTATCTATTATATTATTATTATCTATTTCTACTTCTATTACTACTATACTATTACTAGGTTTATGTATCTTAGCTCAGCTCATATTACAGGTGGCATTAAAGCACTAAAACTATGAAAAGAATAATATATTCACATTTTGAAATTGTGTATTCAGAGCATTTTGTACTATTATTAATTAAATGCAGTTTTTTCCGATATTTATTTTACCTATAAATAACTGGTTGTGGGTTTGATTCCCGAATTTCCAAGCCAAAGTCCACTCAAGTCTGTGTAAAGCTAAAAAAATACTTTCTTTTAATTATATTTAATCTTAATTACACCTATCTTTAAATCTAATTGACGTTAACGTATCGTTTTAAAGATATTTTCTAGAGAAATTATGACAGTTAAACGTCAAAAGTCACGATATAATAATATACTGGCTATTCGTGAAAGTGGCGTGCTCGCGAATCGTGAGATAAGAATTAATATGATAAGAATACTTTCAGATTGTTTTGTAAGTTTTTTTCTGAATAAAAAGTCAGTAAACAATTAAGGAAAGAAATCGAGTAATTATTTTTAATTTTTATAGTCTGCTTTCTAATATTTTTTTCAATGTTTATTATCTGTGATCTTTATACTGTACTGTCAGTCAAACGATGCTTTTTCATAATTTAGTGTTTTATTTTCATCGGTGGATAGATTGACCATCATAGCGTTATAGCATGTGGCTTAATTGTAATAGATTCGATTTTCACTTAGGACAAGGGTTATTAAAAAAATATTTTTGTAATTATTTATTGAAAGGGACGTTATTTTACTTTTTATCTGCAACTTCTGTCATCAAGAACAAGATTTTGTTTCACAAATAACAACTGTAACATCGTTCTAGTTTTAGTGTTTTTCTAAAAAAAATTGTAAAAGATAACTTTCCATATTTTGTTACCCGCAACACTAATCATAAGACTTGGTGTATAGCAAATATGAATAGTAGAATAGAGGGTATTTCAACAAAAGTAATCGCTTTAATGATTTGAGAGGATGAAGGAATAATCGCGCGACATATTTGAAATAAATAACGAAATAGACATAGATCTTACAGGCAATGTCGCGAGCGAAATTCTAGTTCAATATCTATATAATTACCTATATGAATAACATTTTAAAATATTTTTAAATAATAAAAAATATATTAGTTTCAACCCAATTGTTCCTTCAGATAATATTATTGTCAATAAATACTTATAGTATTATGGCCATTGTTCCGTGAGAACGAGAATGTCGTGAGAGAAAATGTATCGGTGCGATAACAAATCTTCTAGACGAGCTCTTGGCTCAAGTTAAAAACTGGTTACATATGAAATTATACATTTATTTATTATTTCATTTTGTCAACATATGCTAGTTGTAGCTTCTGATAGCTTTTCTCATCTGTCGTAACTCACAAGTTACACAGATAATCAAATAGGCAAAGATAAAAAAGTAAGATAAAGTAATTTTCAAGAGAAAAAGATTAATTGAAGTTAGATTTTATTGTGATTTAATTGGTGAAATATCAATTTAATTAGTAATTAATGATCATCTCAGTCTCGGACTGGGTAGGACTTTTGAGTGATTTGAATATCAACATTATAACATGTATCAGGCCACAGGTGGTCTATTAAAATATGTCAGATTAATTCAGTTAAAATAGTTTTATTCAAACCTTATAATTATATAACCACGAACGATGCTCTAATATCAGCAATAATTATAAGAATTGTCAATTTTTACAATCATTCCTAAAACGCCAGCGCCTATGAATTCGCTACTTAACGGAAATAATATTGTTAGTCAGTTGCTTGTCTTCTTTCAGTATTTGAGCGCCAGTGAAACGTAAAGATGATAATTATAGAGATGGAGAACGAATTGTTAGAGTTGCTGAGATTTGTTTGACTGAATTAAACAAAAAAACAATTCTTTTATTCTACTCGTATATATTTAGATACTCTACTTTTACGCAAATTCTAATGAACAAATTCAGATGTAACTGGTGTATGTATGTATAATATAACAATAAGTGTAAGCGGGCGAAGCCTCGCGTGAGTTGCTAGTGTGATATAAAACAAAAAATGTGAAAATTTTTCAATTATTAAAACAGTAATAAAAAGTCCAATTACAAAGCAAGGATAATCGTTAATTAATCGAGACTGATCCTTTCATCTTTCTTAATGAGAATCTAAAAATATATTTTTGGTAAATTAATACAATTTCAGTTAAAAAAATCTTTTAAGAGAGAGAATTTCTTGACATAGATGCCCTCCAATCCTTACTAAGCGTGATACTTATGGGTTCAATTCTATTTATGTCATTATTTCTTAATTTTACATAAAGACTATAGAGTATATAGGAAATAGCTTTTATGTTGATGTTCGTGTATCACATAAGTTAATTCAAAAATAATACAAATTTTAATCAACCTTGTAATTTGTATAATTGGCACAAAGAAAGTTTATATAACTTCAATCTCACTTCGTAAAATAATTAAAACACTACCAACATAAAAAAGTTGTAATAACCAAGCAAGTACCTGCTACAGACACTCCGCTCTCCACTTTTCACTGAATTCTCGGATTGCGTGTTAACTGGCGGAATTCAAAGCCGCCCTTTACCTCGTCACCAGAGCCAAGAAGATGATAATATAAAATATTTAATTTCCTCAAGTGAGAATCGAACCTACAACCTGTCGCGTTTACACCACTAACCTCAAACAAACGTTTACTTCGCAAATAATAAAACTATAAACTCCGTTTACACGTTGACAGTTAAGTATAAAAGTGGAGCTATCCAGACGGCGAACACTTTGCGGGAGTGTAAAATTTTTATTTTCTTTTCATTCTCCAAGCGGACACGTTACGACGGCTAATACTGTTAAGCGATGCAGACGCGAGCGAGGCGAAGCGTGCCGATGTTGAGCGAATTTATAAAGCGATGTGATAATATCGATATTTTGTAAAGGAACATTTGTAAAAATATATGTAGGTGTACTGTTTTTGAAATTGTAATTTGAAATAAAGATCGAGGCCAGTCGTGGCGCGTGTGGCTGTGAGCGTGACAGATTGGGGGCTCGATTCCCACTCGAAGAAATGAGATATTTTGTATTTTTGTTTCTTTGCTCTACTACTGATTTTCTCTATTCAACATGCAATGTCTCCAGAATTCGGGGGAAAGTGTGAAACGGAATTGTTCTAATAAGAATGGAGTGTTTTAACACAAGATTCTAGGTTTCCAGGATATAGCTCGAAGCTTAAAAAATAATATAAAGATTAAGAGTAGTAGTTTAGCAACTATTGAATTGATTCTGAAATGCTGAACGCTACTCAGAACTTAGACAGCCCTAATGATTAATAATAATATGGTCATTTTGTGACGAAAAATATCACTTACAAAACTTTTCTTAGTTAAAATTTGACAAGTAGGTATGTTATGGAGTGAACGAGTGTTCCCTTACACTCCTGGGAGAGGATTTCTCAAAACTCCTACGGAACTGCAAAATATGGGGTTACAAAGTTTTTGGGGGTAACATTAATAGAAAAAAAAATATTAAATAACTATAAGAGAATTATTTATTTAATAAAAGAAATAATAATAATGATATATATCCAAATCTTAATAAATTCTATCTATGAGTACACTTAATTGCATATTCCTTTCTTGACATGTAATTTCTATAAGTGAATGCGTTTGGCAGTTTAATAATCATTTCTATGATGTTAAAATTATAATAAGCAAGTTTTCAAACAAACCATAGTTGGAAAGTAATTGTGCATTAAAATATAGATTTTACCATTATAGGTAAGTTTATATACAGTATATTTTCGAGATTGTTACGTATTAATAATATTTAATATTTTTATTTCCTCGACTGGGAATCGAATCAACAACCTGTTGCGTTTACACCGGGATAGAAGCAGCTTCACGCAATTTCCCGTTTAGCAAGCTGCAGTGAGGGAACCTAGTGTTAAGACACTCGTCAGATTCAATTATTATTATGAAAAAAATGAGGGACCAGGACTTAGAAAGTCAATGATTTTTTAAATCATCACACATGCATATTTTTTTTTTAAACATAAGCTTTTTTCAATAGAAAATATCTCCTTTGAGAAAAATGACAGACATTATTGAAAATAATTGAAATTTATATTTGTAATATAATCAATCTGTCGTATTAGATTTAAGGCTTCTTATTCAGATAGAAAGCTTGAGCGCTTTTAAAGCTTTCAATGATATTATTTCAAAATTTATGAATTAGATTACGCTATACCGCCGTTTTATATTGGGTCTCACTCTCAGTACCAAAATGAATTAAATTATTGAGTTAGTGAATTAATAAGATTTAAATAATAAAATTACATGGTATTTTTTTATTATTTTTTATTATGCACACATATTTTTATTATACAGATTTCACGCGATTCTCGCATATACCAGGGAGTCAAGACACTCCCTTCTCCGTGCTTTCCGATTAATTTTCTAAACTAAAATAAAAATATATTTTTTTATATATAATACTAGCGGACGCGCGCAGCTTCTCTTGCGTATTTAAGGGTGAATTCTAATAACCCATGAAACATGTGTTCAATGAAATATTTTTAAGAGTCTAAATATCAAATTTTATAAAAATCGGTGGCGATTTAAGAATTTTCCCATACAAACTTTCAACCCCTTATTTGCACCCTTAGGAGGAGAATTCTAGAAAACGATGAAACACGTATTCAATAAAATACTTTTAAAAATCTAAATTTAAAATTTTATAAAAATCGGTGCCGATTTAAAATTTTTTTCATACAAACTTTGAACCCCTATTTCACCCCTTTAGGGTTAAAATTTTTCAAAATCCCTTCTTAGTGGATGTCCAGATTACGAAAGTAAACATCTGTCCAAATTCCACGTTTTTACCATCAGCCGTTACGGCTGTGCGCGCGTCTTACCTCAGTCAGTGAGGACAAGTCCTTTTATATATATAGATTATTTTCCGCGAAGAAAATGGAACTCATAATGGTCGACATTGTTTCAAATATTAGTAACTTAACATTACCAATTAATATTTATTTAAAATTAGCTAAATATTACAAGGTTACTAAAATCTAAAACTTAAGATCTAAGTAGCGTTACTTAAAACATATATAATAAGTAATTAATGAGGCATTCTCTCACCAAGGTAAAGCTCCCACAGTCATTGTATAAACATAGGTTTTGCAATTCATTTCGTAGGCTCACAATTAGATACGGTAGGACAATTAGGAACTGTATGAGACTTTAGTTTTAGCTTCGCTTCGCTTGTGTGAGTTATGTATGAGAGACATACACACATACATAGTCTAAGTGCTTAAGGTTTTTGGTGACGAACTCTGACAGTACGTACAATAGGTTATAACAAACCGTTTTTACCTTTGACGCACAGGGCCCTAAAAATTTATATATATAAAATCGAAAGGTCACTCACTTATCACGAAATCTCAGAAACTAAAAAAAGTGCTAGGAATCTCAAATTTTGCTTAGGAGTTACTTATAGGACGTAGGTAGGTACTCATGGAGACATAAATTAATAATAACGTAGTTCACGCAGGCGAAGCCGCGGGCGGGCCGCTAGTAATTTATAAAAATACTTTTTTTTATATATTATAGAAGGAACAGTATCGTTACTTCTAACTCGTAATAGGAAAAGTAACAATTATTGTTTTGAAGTTTCCTTCTATCTATTATTGCGAACGAAACTTTGTTAAATGTTACAGTAAAAGATATTGCTTATTTCTTGAGTTTGTTTTCTTCTAAATTACAGTATTTGTGTTATTTCAGACAGCAGATGGGCCTTTCGTTTATTTTATATTTATTATATATTCCTATTAGAGAAATGTTATTATTGTTTTATTTTATTTGATAAAGATATTAATTCTTCTTTGTGTAAACGTTGTAATAATGTGTACGCGACGTAAAAACTAGACTAACTCGATTGAAAATCGATCGGCAACCATCGAGACGGTTATGGGTTCGATTGTCAATCAGGGGATAAGATAATTATATTGCCTTATTTTGTTTTGCCACTTCACAAGAGAAATCAGGGTAGAAGGTGGAGAATGAAGTGTCTCGACACTATGACAATGCTATGTCCGTGTATAACAAATTTGAAAAGTTATTATGAAACATTAAAATATTAAATACATATAGAAATATACAATGCAATAGAAATATTGACAAAGGTAGGAAATGTCAACTACGAAAAGTCCATTTAAATACTGCTTCTAAGGACACTCTTTGTTTACTAAAAGCTCGAAGGTTTGCATTAGCTTGATTACTTTGTGTAATCAATTTAGTAAATAATTTATTATTTAATTTAATCCCGCATATAGCAGGGTATGCCCTAGAAACCTGGGAACCCAGTGTTAGGACACTTCGTTTCTATTAAGCTACTCCCATTTTTCACTTTCTGCTGAATTCTGGAGGCGTTGCTTGTTAAATGGCGGGATTCAACGCCGCGTTTTATCTTTTATTTTCTGGAGTAGGAATCGAACCCAAAACTTGCCGTGTTTACATACAAAATATAATATTAATTTATATAAATAAGTTTTACTAAAGAGAAACTGATGTCAAGTGAATGCATGGTATTATTATAGGTACATACATGTCCGCCGATAATATTTGCAATTATAGCTAATAAGTGAAAGCGATTTTTCCAGTTTTCTACAACTACAGATTTACGTGGGTATCTAGAAAACATAAGTAATGTTATCGTTAATAATTTAATTTAGTATATATACATATAAAATATGAGTATCTCCCATATTTACAGTAGGGTAAGCAGTCGGGATCTCATCTAGAAATACCATATAAAACACCACAAAACGTTCCCCATTTCCACCAAATTTTCGATGTATTGCATGTAGGCAGCGTAACTCAACGCTGCGTTTTTCCCGTTACAAAAACGAGGAAATCAAAATAATTAATTACATCCAGGATATCGAACCTGCAACCTTCTTCCCGAAGGACTCAGTATTTAAGGTAAACAAAAATAACACTTTAATATTCAACCCTGTTGGCTTTCCACTGGAATGACATGACGCGGTTCAAAGTGGAACAAAGCGCATGACTCTATAGTGTTATTAACAGAAGTGTCCATTTAGAAAATTGCTTGTGAGGGAAAAATCAATTATAAAGCGAAAACGCCCGAAAAAATTACAATTTCGTTAATAAACCCTTTTAAGTTATTGTTTTCTGGATTTAAATGTTCTTTTTTAATTAGTATATTATACATATATAGTATACTTATTATAGTATTTCACATTTAGTGGAGAAAACGGAGTGTGTTGGGACATCATTAAGACATAATGATTTTCTATTATCCTTATTATATTGCAGTTAAAAGTTTTTTAGCTTCAGGCTGTATCATGATTGATAGCATAGCTGATCGAGGGTGATAGTGGGCCATACACTCATTCCCAATTTTTGAGACATTGCTTATTGAGTGAAATAAATCCACGCTGCACTTTGTCTTCTTACCAAGCAGAAATGAAAATAATTCATTCCAAAGAGTGAGAATCGAACTCACAACCATCATGTTTACACTCAAATGAATAATAAATCCATAATCAATTACCACGCAAAAAGAAAACCTTCAATAATTACATTTTTACGAAGTCATCAAGTTAGAAATAGCAAATTATGATGTTATTACACGAACGAACCTTTCATTAGGAGATTGCCTATGTGGGCTGAGAACTCAATTAAAATGTAACGTATGACGCAAAATGTCACCTTCAACCTATGGCGGAATGGAATTACAGTAATTTAATATGAGTTATTATATTTAAAGACATTTCTTTAAAGAAAAAGAAAAATAGAAAATAGAAAAATGCCCAGCGAAACGGTTGTGGACGGTCGATTCGTTTCCTATTCGAGGAATGCGAGTGGGGTGCTGCTTCACTCAACATGCAATGCCTCCAGAATGTCGTGGATAGTGGAGAGCGGAGTGTTTTACCACTAGGTGCTTACTTTGGTACATTAGATATTCAAGCTCTAGTGTTGAGGCAAATCTCAATAAATAAAAATATGAAATATTTCTATTTCCTCTAGTGGGAATCGAACCCACTGTAAACTGGTCGTGTTTATAGTTCACGTTTGTGCCCCTGTGTACATGATATCTATATATATAAAATCGAAAGGTC
Organism: Heliconius melpomene melpomene; assembly: GCA_000313835.2. Lineage (NCBI taxonomy): Eukaryota > Metazoa > Arthropoda > Insecta > Lepidoptera > Nymphalidae > Heliconius > Heliconius melpomene. Next base: position 221,258 of record HE671983.1, on the reverse strand, counting down.
ACTCACTCATCACGAAATCTCAGAAACTACATATTCTAGGAATCTGAAATTTTGCATAGGAGTTACTTATAGGACGTAGGTGCTCGCTAAGACGGGAATTTGCAATATTCGACTTCTAAGGGGTTGTTTTTGGGGTCGAAAGTTTGTATGAAACCCCGTTACTACAAATGTTAGGAGTCTCAAATTTTGCATAGACGTCACTATGACGTAGTCATGGAGACAGAAATTAATAATAACATAGTTCACGCGGGTGTAACCGCGAGCGGGCCGCTAGTAATCTATATATATAAAATCGAAAGGTCACTCACTCATCACGAAATCTCAGAAACTACAAGTGCTAAGAATCTCAAATTTTGCATAGGAGTTACTTATAGGACGTAGGTGCTCGCTAAGACGGGAATTTGCAATATTTGACTTCTAAGGGGTTGTTTTTGGGGTTGAAAGTTTGTATAAAACTTCGTTACTACAAATGCCAGGAGCCTCAAATTTTGCATGGACGACATTTATAGGACGTAGATACTCATGGAGACAGAAACTAACAATAACTAGTAGTTCACGTAGGCGAAGCCGCGGGCGGGCCGCTAGTTACAATATAAAATTATTCGTATGTATTATAGCGGAATAATATACGCATTATGAGAGTTAAGTTACATATTGATTTGGGGTTTTGGTAAATATTTGTTTATTATGTTACGTTATCATGTTACGATGCTTGCTTGGTAATACATATTTAGTATGTTTAAAACATTATACGTTGCTATAATGGCATAGTTAATTCGCCTTTGATTCTATACGTGTTGGTTGTAGGTTCGATTACTGAAAGAACTTTAGAAAAATATAAAGCTCATCGTTAGTTTTGGTCACCGAAAAAGTAATATTTCTAAACTATTTAGATAATTAGGACTGCGTTTATTCTATCAGAGCTGGAAAATGAAAAAAAATTAAAATAATGACCCCGAGATTATATCGAACCCAAAATCATCATATTTCCATGCAGCCACCGTTCCACTGCGCCGTGATGGCTCTTTGAAAGAGATGTGGATATGAAAGTATAGAGTTTAAATTTCATATAAGAAACTTTCGTCTTAGTTAGAAATATTTCGGTGTAGAACAGCTTAAAGCTTTTTGTTGTATAGCGTCAAGGTACAGAAGTTCTATTGACCACACACTCCGTTAGCTCACGGAGCTTAACGTCGCGTTTTGTCTTGTGCACGGGTTAATGAAAATAATTAATTCCTCCCGTCCTTAAATCAGCTTCACGCTGAATCCCTGAGCAGAAGGAACCTAGTGTTGAGACACTCCGTTCCCTCCCCCCCCCACTTTCTGCCGAATTCTGGAGGCAATGATAGGAGGAAATACTGTAAAATGTAGTTCCATTTACCACGATATAAATTTTAAAATAATTAATCTTTTCTCGAATTAAATTCGTTTCAGGAAATTTTGTTATTATAAAGTGCCATTTTTAATTTGATATTTCAAAATGAATTAACAAAATTATTTTAAAATTAAGCTTAAAAATGGCTCGTTTTTGTGGACATTTAATTTAAAAGAAAATGTCACTTTAATTAAACATTTTACGATGAAAGCGTATTTTGATAAAATTGTATTTTTAAAAAAAATTCTTAATTATTTCCGCGTTGTTTTATTTTTGTATTCATTATTTATGCATCCCTGAAACGGCTTGACCGATTTTGATGGCCTTTATCATATTTATAGTTTGGTGTTTAAATAATAAGTTTTTTTTTTATTGAGATCTAAGCACTAAATGTTTTTTCCACCAAATTTACCAAAAAAAATCCAGCTTCACGCTGTATCCCGCACACAGCAGGGTAGGCAGAGGGATTCTCGTGTCAAGGCTTCGTTCCCTACTTTCCGCCAAAATCTATATCCATCCAACTCTTCACAGCAAAATATCCAATTAGAGAGAAAATGTAGAGAGTAGTGTTTTAAATAATAGGTTTTTTCCACCTTATTTGCTATGCCAGATAAAATCTAAGAAAACAAGGTTAATAGAAGTACTTACCTATGAGAGAGGAGCGACACCTTCCTACTGACATTTTGTGGTTTATCTGCAACGAAAATAATATTATATATTCAAATAGTTCAATGTTAAAATTTAATTTAGAGTTAAAACGTTCTCATGTTATGTAAGTATCTATATTTAATTTATTCATTTGACTTTTGTAAAAGTTTTTATAGTAAATTTAGAATTTGTTTAATTAGATGTGTGTTTATGGGTTTAAATCTCATAAAAATCGTGTGAAAGTAAATGATTATAAATATTATTTTAAATCAGCTTCACGCTGTATCCCGCACAACCAGAATAGGCAGAGGGAATCTAGTGTTATGATACTCCGTTCTCCAATTTCTGCCGAATTCTGGAGACATTGCGTGTTGAATGGTAGAAATCAACGTTGCGCTTTCCTTGGACACCATAGCGAAGAAATGGAAATATAAGCGTAAATAAATATTTCACTTCCTCGAGTGGGAATCGAATCCACAACCGTCACGTTACAGTCGCACCCTTGTGCCGCTGCGATACGGCGGCCTCGAAATATTATTCTATTGTATATAAATTTTAATTTTAAATTAAAAATGTTAACACGAATAAGTATATAATAATATTCTTTACGTATTATTCTTATATAGATTTAGTTGTCATACTAACTTGTAGCCTTAACAATACCCCTAATTAAGTACTAACAAGGAAAACGTGATATTAATCTTGAATACCTCCCCTAATCAAATATAATTATTACAATCCAGCAATTAAGGGGTGGTTCCAATTATATACGGATATATTTGTATAGACATAAAATGGCAGAAACATAAGATAATGAAACGTTGATTAATAATTTTGTGAATATATGCTTAATTTCAGTTGGTTTATTTCTAATCAGAGATCAGCTCAGAGAGAGACTAGTGTTGAGACATTCCGCCCTCATTTTCCGCCGGGTTCTTGGAGTCATTGTGTGTTGAGTGGTGGAACTTAACGCCACGCTATTGTATCGACACTAGAAGCAATAGCTGATTAATATATATATATAAAATCGAAAGGTCACTCACTCATCACGAAATCTCAAAAACTACCAGAGCTAGGAATCTCAAATGTTGCATAGGAGTTACTTATAGGACGTAGGTGCTCGCTAAGACGGGAATTTGCAATATTCGATTTCTAAGGGGTTGTTTTTGGGGTCGAAACTTCGTTACTACAAATGCTAAGAGCCTCAAATTTTGCATAGACGTCAGGACGTAGTCATGAAGACAGAAATTAATAATAACATAGTTCACGCGGGTGAAACCGCGAGCGGGCCGCTAGTATCTGATAAAAATATGTTATTTGCCATTGATATACATAAAAGTAGAGAGATATCACAAGAAAGAATTTGATTAATTTGAGACATTGTACAATGATTTACCGTACGCATTTCATTATACCAGAAAAAGGAAATAAATTAATTCTTTCTTCCGAGTGGAAATCGAATCCACAACCATCTCGCTTGTGACAACGACTGTCTGACTTAAAAAGAAAATATAAAAAAATCTATGTTTAGCATATAAGCAAAACATTAATTTTCTTTCCGTCGGTCCGTTCAACTTCCTTTCCATATTTTTTTTGCTTCCCATGTGTTTGCTTTTTTTACTATCAATGATTGATGAGTATACCAACAATGAAACATGGCTAAGACCAACTATTAGTGTTTTTTTTTTGTGAACATAAATCGTTAAGATAGATGCTTTTCTAAACATCCTTAAAAGCTTCTAAAAGTCTTAAAAGTCTAACAGCAAATTCTTTATTCCAATTTATTTTTAATTCGACTTCTGAATATTAATATTTTTCTATTAAAGAACACTTGTACTAAAATAGTGTAATTAATTTTTATAAAATGCAACTAATGAGAAACTTTTGTGAGAGTTAAAAATATTATTTTTGTTTCTCGTTGACCCACTTTCGACAATTTTCTTTAAATAGCCCATTTACCTTGTACTTGTGTACTTCAATATGGTAAATTATTTTTATTTGGTATATATTATAACTAGTTTTACACGCGGCTTGATCCTCTAGGTAAAATTGAAATAAGTAAGAATTGCATAATGCTCTCGGAGGCTCTATCGTTTTCTCATTATCTAAATGTTAAAAATACTATCATATAATTATTATTCCATTATGATTTAGATATATTAATAATTATTTTTCTAATAATATTTATCTTGTAGCGCGTACAAATGCTATTTACTTAGGAAAAGTTAGTTAAGCTTTGGAACTTTCGCTTTCCGTTACACTCAATTTAATTATAAGTTCTATTTAAAACATTAATAAAAGGTTTGTGATACTTATATGTTAAATACTATTATTATTATTTAGACAAATTGAATAATATAATATTATTTAAGCGTATAATTATTGTATTTTTCCTAGTTTCCTTTTATTTCCAAAATTCACAATACAAGCATATTGTTCCGCATCTCAAGCAATTAAGTAAAAGTCAAACCAACTAGAATTACTCAGAACATTCTCATCTCAAAGAGGAAGCATACCTCATAAAGACATAATAAAGAAAAACATTGCAATAAAAATTCTTTTTTCTTAAGGCCAACCGATTAACATCTTGAGAATTCTTCTTGCAAGTGTCATTAGATACGATCGTACAATTACTATTATATATAAAGGGCGTTTTTATTGAAATATATCTTCAATTTCTCACGTTCTCGTTGCATCAGCGATGGTCCTCGGGAAAAAAAATGGTTTTGCAATTGCAAGAATTGCAAGAATCGAGAGAAAGTCTCGATTATTTACTACGTAATCGAATACTCCAGACCGGATCGTCTGTTGACGCCTTAAACGGTGGAGGAAGCGTGTTTCCTTCTGTTAAGTTGATATCGTTGATATAAGAGTGGATATAGCATTTTTGATTGGTTTATGTTGAAATGGTTTTAGTTATTGGAAAATATATGAGGAGATAAAGTTTTTTTTAGATTTAAAAACAAGAAAAAATATAAAATTGCATGTTTTTAGAGAAATATAAAGTTTGATGTTAAATTGGTAAAAAATGTGGAAGCTTTTGAATATAAAATTTGTTTTAATTTCTTATTATTATTGAAAACTAAATAAAATATAACTTTACGTGTCATTTAGTTTTAATTTAAAATATAAAACGGCAGCAAAAACAAGAATTTAGTATTCGCTAACCTTTAGGTTGTTTACAATTGTAATAACGATGTAATACGTAATAAGTACTATGAACTGATTATGTAAAAAAATCATAATGTTTTATCACTACCAATTGAGAAAGTTAACAGTCTTATCAATTTTTCCCGTTAACTATAAGATTAAATTAAATCATTTAAGTACATTCTGTGGAGGCAGTCATGGCGCAGTTGCACGATCGTGTGATTGTAAGCGCGACACCTGTAGGTTCGATTTCCACTTGAGGAAATGAATGATTTATATTTATATTTCTCCACTCTGGTAACAAGGCAAAGAGTATTTATCACGTAATGCCTCGAAAAATCGGCGGAGTAGTAACACCAGGTTCCCTCTTCCTATACTAATATGTAAAGCGTGAAGAAAAAAAAAGTATATTATACAAATATACTTACCTATCTATGTATGTACAAAGAAATTTTCATACACTAGTCGTACATAGTAAAAGCTGTAATTTTTCACGGGAAATTAGGGATTTGAACCCAATTCCAGAAAACCAAACTACAAATAGACTGTATACTACTTTTACTACTAAATAACAGTGTACATTCTATTATATATTTATTTTTCAAACTTTTCAAGTGCATAATAATAAAAACAAAACAAAACTTAACTATTGAGTGACAATAAGACGTACTAGAAATACTCGTATATCTAGTTCTCATTTAAAACGAGAAGGTCGTTTTTTGTGGTATTTTGGTTCAATCAATGCAGATTGAATTAGTTGTATCAGTTACCTACTTTATTGAAAATATATATTTTATTTAAAATATTTATTTTGTACCTACAAAGATAGATTTAAGTACCTAAAATTATGCATATTTGTTGAATATCACAACCGTGCGAGTGTACCTATATGAGATAGGTTATGGGTTCGACTCCCACTCGAGGGGATGAAATATTTAAAATTTACATTTTCCCGCTCTGGTAACTAAGTAAAACGCGGCGTTAAGTTCCGCCACTCAGAATTCTAGAAATTTCAGACTCTAGAATTCGGCGGAAAGTGGGGTACGGATGTCTTGTAACACTAGGTTCAAAGAATTTACCTATAGTAATTTCTTTGGATTTAAACACTTAGATCAATTTGCAAAAAAAAAAAAAACGTAGAAGCAAGAAAAGAAAAGAAAGAAAGAAAGTAAGGAAAATAAAATACAGTTTTCCTTGTAATCTCTGGGTATCAAAGTTCAGAGTTAAAACTAACATTGTATCTTTACAACACATTATGAAACAACGTAAATGAGTTTAGTAGAAGCTGTAAAATAATTTACAGACGGCACTAAATCGTTCTTAGAGGCTTTATAAAGTAATTTATGTAGAAATTCATATTCATTAAGGAAAACGTAAAGAAACAACTTGAAAGGAAAATGTTATAAAATATATTACAGTATATGTACTGTGTACTATATTAATTTAGCTTTTATTTAGAATTATGTGAATTTATATTAAACTAGCGGCCCACCCGCGGCTTCGTCTGCGTGAACTACGTTATTATTAATTTCTGTCTCCATGAGTACCTACGTCCTATTTGAGACTCCTAGCATTTGTAGTAACGAAGTCTCATACAAACTTTCAACCCCAAAAACAACCCCTTAGAAGTCGAATAATACAAATTCCCGTCTTAGCGAGCACCTACGTCCTATAAGTAACTCCTATGCAAAATTTCAGATTCCTAGCACTTGTAGTTTCTGAGATTTCGTGATGAGTGAGTGACCTTTCGATTTTATATATATAGAAGATTTAGAGTAAATAAAGTGAACTTAGTGTTAATACATTCCGTTCTGTACTTTACGCTAGAATCGAGATAATACACCACCACAATACGCTGTCCAGATAATACGCTTTGGTGTAGAGGTAAAACGCGGCGTTGAATTCCGCCACTCAACACGCAATGCTTCTAGAATTCGGCGGAAAATAAGAAACGGAATATATTAACACTATATTACAGCGTGAAGCTATAAAAACAATAATTAATGAATATTATGAGGATTTTCATGTATAGTACATGTATTTCCCTACGAAAACTCCAATATTAATTACATCTAGTAACTAATACTTAATGTATTTACATAAATATTCGTATATATATGGTTTAACATACTCTTGTAGATACGACTATCTTAAGTAATTTGACTCTTTAAAGAAGGCCATTTTTAAGTAAACAAAAGATACAAATCCAATGTTTTGGAGATATAAATGATTTCAACGAGAATTATAGACATTATTACATTTAATGAATCCGTTCAGGGCGTATGTTTGTTAAGATGACGGTTGGAGATAAACTTGGCGTTTAGTTCCGTCACTAATCATGCAATATCTTAAAATTTTGGCGGAAAATGGGGAATGAGGTGTTTCAATATTAGGTACTCTCTACCTTCTTTGCTATTATCAAAAATTTAATCTCGAAAATTTAGCTGCGGATCAGAGTTTTTTAAGACTAGGTTCCTTCTATCTATCCTGATATTTGGAAATTAATGATGAATCTGATTTTTGACCACAGCTAAAAAAATATTTTAATTTCTCATACTGAACATAACCAAATACAAAAAAACCATAGAAAATAAGCAAAAAGTTACCATAAATATAATTGAAAAAGATGTTTCCGAAACGAATGTGAAAAATGAACGACACGCTCTCTCGCTAACAAAAACTAAACTAACTTTCACACAAGTTGGATAATTAAAAGAATGTTATAACAATACGTTATATCAACTATTATAACTGATAGTTAACTTTAATTTAACCAGATACGGTTATTAACTTACAAATGTTAAAAAAAATGCGTTATATGTAGAGATGCTTGTTCCGCTTTGTATCAATTAGTTGAGGTAATCTATTGCGTGGAGAAAGGAAGTGAATAAATTTGTTATAATAATAAAAAAATGAATAAATGAAATTTATATAGGTATATATAAAATCGAAAGGTCACTCACTCATCACGAAATCTCAGAAACTACATGTGCTAGGAATCTGAAATTTTGCATAGGAGTTACTTATAGGACGTAAGTGCTCGCTATGACAGGAATTTGCAATATTCGACTTCTAAGGGGTTGTTTTTGGGGTTGAAAGTTTGTATGAAACTTCGTTACTACAAATGCTGGGAGTCTCACATTTCGCATGGATGTCACTAATAGGACGTAGGTACTCATGGAGACATAAATTAATAATAACATAGTTCACGCAGGCGAAGCCGCGGGCGGGCCGCTAGTATTTAATAATTTCATTTCTTCGCTCTGGTAACACGGCAAAGCGCTTCCAGAATTCGAAGGAAAGTAGGGGAACGGAAGTGTTTTAATAGGCTCAGAATCTTAACACTAGGTTTCCATGTTCCCTCTACTTACTATGCTAAATGCGGGTTACAGCGTGAAGTTAACAAATAAATATAAATTAGACATACATTAAAGCTATTCTCACGTTCCTAGTTCACACATTATGAAACAGCCATTATATAACTAAAGACTATTAGATTTAACATGAAGTGACGTTTTCGAAAAGTGCTAACACTTGTTATTTGTATGCCAGAGAAGAGTTTTCTAATTGATTTGTAAATTGTGAAGCGAATAGTGTTTAACGTTTTATTATGTAATTGTCAGTTTTAAATAATTCAATGGTAGACCACCCAACGACGTGGTATGTTTCACCAAAGTTACGATAAATATACTAAACTAGCGGACGCGCGCAGCTTCGCCTGCTTATTTGCACCCTTAGAGATGAATTCTAATAAACCATGTAAAAATTTTTCAAAATCCCTTCTTAGTGGATGTCCAGATTACGAAAGTAAACATCTGTCCATTTCACGTTTCTACCATCAGCGGTTACGGCTGTGCGTGCGTCTTACCTCAGTCAGTGAGGACAAGTCCTTTTATATATATATAGATTATAATTGTTTTATAACTTCGTTCCCTTTTTCCTGCTATTTGCGTGAAAAAGGGTATATCTTAATATATATATGTAGTTAGATATAGAGAGACATAAAGAAATATATCTATAGTAGGAGGCATTTTTTTTGCTACAAATTTATAGCTTCTAGCAACAGGACCACATGTAGTGAATATTTTCTTTCTTGTTTTCTTAATATTTGACTTATATTACTGTTGGACCAAATTGAATTAATGAACATTATTTACTTACTTTACTTTATCATGACATTATTAAAAATAAATATTGATTTATTATATATCCTATATCTTATAAAACAAAGTCGCTTTTTGTGTCTGTCTGAACTTTCTAACTCTTCTTCTTCTAAACCACCCAACGGATTTGGATGCGGTTTTCACCATTAGGTCGAGTATTTCTCAGGGAAGGTTTATATATAGTTTATTATTTGTACATTCTTATGTAAATTAACATAAATACGATAAATGTGTATAAAGTCCTACCCGCTGAGACACTTTGGCGCATGCGCTGCTTTAATGGTAAATACTACATGAAAAAAATGTACTGGAGTATTGTTCCTCTTAATAAGATCTACAAAAAAGTCCGCGATGGCATATTCGCATCTTTTAAGAATAACGTGTAGTGATCATATTTCTGCCTAAAAATAGTAATTTCAATATATTTTTTATTGTGAGGGATATTTTTCCATAATGGTATTAATCCTTATCCTTTAAAATACTTTATTAAATTTCTACGTTAAACGAAGACAAAATTTGCTTTTTAATCTATTTCGAAATTGCGAATAGTTTTAGAGAAAAACGCATTTAATTATTGACACATCACGCCGTTCACACATCAACTGTATCGAGTCAAGTTTCACTTATCCCTTACTCTCAGCATATAAATAAGTATATTAGTTACGTTGGCCATTTAATGTAGATCAAAACTGTCTTTTCTGTTTTTCATTTTAATAAGTACTTTAGAAGTTGTTACAATATCAAAAAATCCTTGCTGCGAAACGCGCCTCGCGACGTTATGCTTATACAAGCGAGTCCGCCGCGCCCGCCTGCCTTACACGCATCGGTGGTTCAGTGGTAGAATGCTCGCCTGCCACGCGGGCAGCCCGGGTTCAATTCCCGGCCGATGCATTCTATTTAATTTTCGTCACAGGCAGCCACGTAGTGCTTGCTTTTCATCAGGGACAGAATACCCTCTTCAGCATTAACCACAAGCTCGAAAAAAAAAACCCGCCTGCCTTTATAGCAACGAAGATTTAGATGCGTTTGCACGTATTGGATAATTTGAGTTGAATGTATTACTTAATGTCATTTAACTATCTAAAAATAGTAATTTAAATATATTTTAATAAGTACTTGAAAATATTAGTAGCACAGATTTAAAATTACGGTACCTACTAAAAAATCCTTGCTGTGTAAAACAATTGGAAAATCCTTATTGAAACTACGAAAATGCGGGTTGCATTAGGGTTTAATTAATTTTCACATTATCTTAAGTGCTTTGCAAACATACATTATATGAATAATCCAGTAGTAAAAGCGGGCGAAGCCGCAATAGGGTCGCTAGTTTTTACTATAATAAAAACTCGATTATTTGGCCCTCAGTTATACGGATTCGTGATTATCCGGACTCCGGACGGATTATTATGAGGAAACCTAAGAAACTTTATATGTACGTAAATATGTATAAATCGTACATTGGAAAATGTTCATAATTTCTTAATAAACGTAGATTTTCGTTAATATGCACGTGTTGCTTTTAATAGACATATAGCAATTTTGTGCTACGATTTTCTATACGGTTGATGACATTCGTTTATCCGGATTTTCGATTATTCGAATGATTTTCGATTATTCGAACAATAAATCCGGTTAATCGAGTTCTAAGTCGCTCTAAGCTTAGATTTTAGGTCATTAGTTATATAATACAAGATTCTCAGTTGAATTTAGCAACCATAGAATTGTTCTACATCAAGTTATTCAATACTAGAGTGATGGGTGTCCACTCGTCATGTAACATTGCAAAATTAGTTTTGGATCAAGGTTGCTTCATTTTATTACTTTATATCGAACGCTCGATGAATATGTATAGCTTTTTGGTAACTCACAACATGCAATTTTAAAATTTTAATTTAGTGTCAAATCACTTACTTTGTAATCGGTGTGTAGTGTTTGTATTCTGTACAACATTTTTTATGGTATGTACCTATATATGTATAATTTAAAGTCCGCGAAGACGAAAGATTAGCTTGGCATTTATGTGAGAATAAAAGTAGCTGGAATGACGGCTTCAAGCGTTACATCCCTTATTTGACGTATTTACTTACAACATAAAGCAACACTTTATTAAGCTTCACGCTCTCAGTAGAGGAGGCAAAAGGAACCTAGTGTTATGAGACTCCATTACCCCACTTTCTGCCGAATGGAGGCATTGCGTGTTGAGTGGCGGAACTAAACGCCCCGCTTTACCTCGACACCAGAGTGAAGAAATGGAAATATCTCCCTCTATTACCCTGCTGTGTGCGGGATACAGCGTGATCCTTTTTGAGCCTTTTGGTGATCACTCACATAAAGGTAAAGCTCAGCTTACGCCTCGTGGATTGTACGTATAATGCACAACAAACTCATGGCAGGAAAATAGATCGGTTGAGATCATATCAATCAAAATCGATGGAATAAAGTTTGCAGAGAAGCAATGCATAATAAACATATTTGTAATGTCAAAACAAACATTCCTATTTAAGCCAATTCTACTATGGTTGAATATTATTTCCTGATATAAAGTAATTTTATGATTACAGAGAGCAGCAGCAGGCAGGGAGAGCACCAGGGTAAGGAGAACCCAGTGTTAAGATACTTTCGTTCCTCATTTTCCACTGAATTTTAAAGGCATTGCGTGTTAGACCGAGATCCCAGGGTCCCTAGACCTATGTCATTTTAGCAAAAGAAAAAAATGTATTTTTTTGTGGATTTCAATAAGAAAAAGAATGTTCTACATAAAAAAATGTCGTAAAGCCTACTTTTATTATAGTGAACGTAACTTAGGATAACGAGAAAATAAATAGGACACGAAGTATATTCGCAAATTATTTTAATTTCAACATTTTGTTTTATACAAATATAACAAAAAACAATCTTAGATAAATTTTTAGCAGAGTCCTTATTTTTTTTACATATTTTTCCTTTTACACGAGAATCTTGGCAATGTACAATTATTTCTTTTAATATAAATCGTTCTAAATGCTTTTAAGCGTATGATTGCTGTACTTTGCTGTATAGAAAAATGGTTACGTTTTATAAAAGCTAAAATGTTCTTAAAATTTTAGTAGTCAAAATCAAATGTAAAATTTGTTTTTGGTATAAAATATTATATTAAGATATATTCTTTAGCTTCACGCATTATCCCGCAAAACAAATAGAACCGAGTGTCAAGACTGTAGATTATCTTTTTCTAGACATTGCATTTTGGGTGGCGAATTTAAAAAAAATAAATAAAACCATTCCACTGGACATCGAACCCATAACTATCGATTACATTTAAGCGCTGTCATCTTCAAAGTATCGTTCATATTAAAAGTACTTAATTTTTTTTTAGTTTAGTTAAATTTTGCACCTCCGAAAAGATCTTTGTAAAAAGGGAAGCTACCAATAAGTCACTTTGTTCTCCACGATTTTTTAATTAATCATATCTTAGAGACATTTAATAGTAAATAAAAAAAAATCTATAAATAAATATAGATAAAATGTATTACAACACTATTAAAATATTTTTTATGCAAAAAAAGTGGTACATCACTAGCTGAGTTGCATTATGCATTTGCATATAACTGTTAGTCAATTTTGTGTGTATCGAATTAGTAATTAGATAATTTGTTTGACCTTACTTTATACGATTGCAGCCGTCTGTCTACATTTTTGTACTGAGGCCAAAGTATGTAAATTTTCTGGTAAATCTAAAATTAAATACAATTTCTAATACCTTGGTCGTGCCATTGACAAGGAATCTTGAAATTTTAATTTTATTCTTTTTGTTTTATTTATCTTTTTATCAGAGGAAAGAGAATTGAACCCACTACCATCGTGCCGCTGGACCACGACGCGACGGTCTGAAAATTATATTGTTTTTATATTTGTACGCGCGAGATCTAGATATATCAACAATGCACCCTCAACGCCTTGTTTATATCTAATTCCGGTCAATTAAAAAAATTTTAAGCTCAAATTTTCTTCTAGTAGGAATCGAACTTCCTTAGTTGCAATCAACCACAAAAATTACTTACTAGTATAACAAGTAAATCCCAAAAAAAAATATAATTATCAAGAATATTTACAGATTAGGGCTTACTCTAATCTAGACCTTGGTCTACTACATATTAAGCAAAATCATTTTAACCAAATCGACTCCACGACTACCCCCCTACAATTTATGAGTAAAATATCAGATTAGAACCCACTACCATCAAAGAGGCAGTAGTAATAACACAAGGAAGTGTTATCCGTTGGTTTACAAGCATAATTGTGCAACATGTTAGATAATAACTACAAATTAGATTTACTAATGCTTTAACACATAACGTTCGTAATCGTTAAATAAAAAATAATAGAGAAATTCACTAAATATTTAAGATGTTACTTCGTAATTATTATTTTTTACTACAAAATACCTACAATAGAGGCCGTCGTAGCGCAGTGGTAAGAACGTGTGACTGTAAGCGCGACAGTTTGGTTTCGATTCCATCTCGTGGGAATGAATTATTATTTATTAATATTTTCATTTCTTCCCTTTAGTAACAAGACAAAGGACTGCGTTAAATTCAGCGAGTATTCGATGGAAAGTGGGGAATGGAATGTTTTAACACTAGGTTCCCTCTGCCTACCTTGTTCATTATTACATAAAATAAACATTAAGTAGCACTGTAATAAATTATATTATTCGATATTAATAGGAAAGCTTTCAAGTTGTATACATAAATGACTCTTTAGACTGTATTTATTACTGTCATTACCTATATTATGCTTTTCAATAGAGATAGAAGTGTTTCGTAAATACAAAATAAATTTTAGTATATATTTCAAATAAATATATTTTTATGATTAATGTCGAGTTTGGAAATTATAGGTGAGTGGAAAGTCAATGTGTCGGTCCTGTAATAATTTGAGTAAGACAAGGCGTTGAGTTTCGTCACTTAATGTCTCGATGTCCGGATGGAAGCGAAGAATAGAGTGTCTTGACAATTCTTATTCTTACTTTGCTTTTGACGTAGAAAAACATGAGAAAAAAATCGTAAGCTCTTGATCAATGCCATCATTTTCTACTTATTTAGAAACATGTACGTTTAAGATGATATTACCTAATGCTGTAAGCAAACTAGAAAAAAAAATAAAAAAAAATTTTTAAAATAAAAAACATCCCCCAATTCAGTATCGAATAGACAACCATCAATATAAATAAAAATCTAAAAAGTGTGCTTTAAAAATTGGTCAAAAAATAAAATAGAATATGGCAACTGCCAATGCCAATGGAATTACCGAGGCGTACTAAAACCGAGTTTATTTTAGTTTGAAACAGTTGGGTTGCTTGTTTAGTGTTAACTATGCGTATACACCTAAAAGTTTGTAACTGAAAATCTAAATTTATATCTAAAATGGTGACAAAAGATTACAATTAAGGGATTTATTTAGATAATGGGCAGAGCAATTAACTAATTTTGTTTGTTTTTGTGTTAATTTTACTTATATATTAATTTGAGGCTACAAGTGTGCGCCTGTAAACAGGACAGGTTGTAGGTTCGATTTCCATTCGAGGAAATAAAATATTTTATATTTTCATTTTCTAGCTCTGATAACTCTGGTAACGATGGAAAGTGAAAAAAAGAATGGGAACGAAGGATGAGGACGTTAAATGCGGGATATAGCGCAAAGCAATTTTTTTTATAATGATGTGTTAATTTTTATAGCTTATCTAAAAAATTGATGTTTCTCTTACCATCTAGGAAATGCGTGAGATAAAAGAAATTGAAATTCCATGCTCATGCCATGAAATTTTCCAAAGCTTTTTAGCAGAAAAGAGTTAAGCAATGAACTCGTAAGATTCTTACTAATTCAGACGCATTATCTAAGAGTGCGTAAATTTCATTTCTTTTCAAGATGTAGATTGAATCATTAAGGTCAGGTCGTTAGGGGCAAGAACTTTCACTTTATCAAAATCAAGATATTCTTTTATTCATTTAGGCCATTACGAGCACTTTTAAGTCAAGTTGTATAAAAATGTCAGTAGTATCCTACAGAAACCTACGACCAGCTCAGGAGGCAGTTCTGCTGCTTGCTGAAGAGCTGGAAAAAAAGTTGCTGCTGAAAATTTAACAGTTACTCTGTCTTTATCAAATAGATTAAATATCATATATCATACATGCTCCACTTACCGCCGATTTTTTGGATTCATTGCGTGTGGCGATGCTCTTTCCAATTTTCAAAACATTGTGTTTTAAGTGGCGTAAGTCAACGCTACAGTATATCTATTAGCATAGGTAAATGAATATATTTTTAGTATAATACTTCCCCCAAATTAGAATCGAACACACAACCATACAGAGAGACACTAACGCTCTCAATCAGTTATCTTAGTACAAATTCAAAATCAATACTAAAACTGGATCCGTTTACATAAATACCGACTTAATTAATCGAGATAGGGTAAAATAGACCTTAAGAAACAATATTCAATGTCTTGAAAGGTCATGTATCGCACAAGTAGGCATTCCAAACTAAACTAGGCTAGTTTTATGTATAAAATTAGATATCAGCTTATCTCATAAATGTGGTTTTTTATATTTTTTATTATCATATATATCCACTCTATATCCCGCATACAGTAGGGTAGGGTAGGTTGAGGGAACCTAGTGTTAAGATATTCCATTCCTATGCTCTACTATATTTTCGATACGTCGCGTGTTGGACGTCACTTTTGGAGCTGATGGAATCATTAATGATGTTAAGTGTGTAATATTAATATAATAATTAGAGAGCTTTATGTGGTATAGGTCTATATAATCGACATATATATATATATATATATATATATATATGTATATATACAACATTATTTTTGTAGGGTTCCGTACCTTAAAAGGTAAAATTGAACCCTCATAGGATCACTTTGTTGTCGGTCTGTCCGTCGGTCAAAACCATTTATTTCGTGATTATGTAGAGTGAAAAATATGTAGTAAAAAATACGTTTACATAAAACCAAAACTATTACAAACTTATCAATTTAATTAATTTCATACAATATACCCGCAAACTTAAGTTTGTTATCTTTTAAAACTGAAATTAGTACGGAATTATCGGTGGACAAGATAGATTCACGCTTGACCGGTTTTTTTAAAATAACCTTGCAAAATCCACTATGTTGACATTGACAAGTTCAAGATGCAAATTTTATAATAAAGAATTCGTATACGTACACTACACGTACGTATAGAAATAGTATTTAAGGGAAAACAAGAAAGTGCAGTTCGTTTTGCAATCTAGCCACTAATAAAATAAATGGGACAGAAATTGGGAAGCGGAGTGAATCTTTATTATATTCTTTCTCCTTAATTATGGAGAGAGCTTTGTAAGCTTCAAAAAAAATACACACCAGCAACTATTAATTAGATATCTATATAATTCTAAGATACATAAAATTAAATTTAAAAATTCAACAGCCAATCCCAACTTTCCGCTGAATTTACTCGTTATACATAAGGGGCGACGAAACATAACGGCGCGTTTTACTGTTGTTTTCAGGGCGAGGAAATGAAAATAAATAACTTCAAATTTATTTCTTTAGCCTCTAAATTCATATTTTATGAATTTTAAAATTATAAACTGGGTTTGATATTAAAGAAAAACAAAGAATGATTGAAAAGCAAAAAATGATTTGGGAACTGGGAAGACATGTTGAAGAAGTTTTAAAAGTCACTTAAGTTGTAATCTGTAGTTATAATAAAATCGGTCGGTGTCTGTACATATATAAGAAAAAATGTTATTTAAAAAGGAATTTTATAGAACGAAAGCAATGTAATTTTTTTAAATTACATTTTTAATTTAAATTTAATAAATGTTAATATTAAATTTTTGTCTGCGTTCTGTGTTCACGCTTATTTCAGAAATGGCTGAACCGATTTAAATGCGCTTTGCTCTATTGTATTTTAGCAATTTTCTCAAAATTATAATGTTCCAATCTGTTTATGAATTAAAAAGTACATTTTAAATAATGCACTTCGACAAAATTTCTATAAATAACTGTTTTAAGCATTACTTTAGAAATTGATATTATTGACAAAGTAATACAGATCTAGTAAATAAATAATTATGTAGTTCACGCGGGCAAAGCCGCGAGCAGGCCGATAGTTAGTAAATATAGGTAAAGTAGATTTTAATGACAGTAGGACATACATACATGGTATGTAATATGAGTTGGGAAATTAGAGACTGGCTTGAGTCTAGGTATCTTTATAGTAAGTTTGGGACATAAGTTTGCAAGAAATTTCTTGTAAGCTTAAGAATTTAGCATGCCCTTAGGTAGTGCTGGGAAAAGGGGGACAATTTCTACCTAGCTTGATGAGAAAATATGGCAGTTTCCAGTTTTCTTAATATTTTTTTAAAAAATATTTTATTCTTCGTGCTTATACCGCTCTTATAGTTTTGCAACATTATAAACTGTAAAGAAATCTTCGGTTGGAGGGTTAAATTTGAATGACAAATATATCATTTAATATTTATTTATTATGCTATGAACAAATTTGAAAATTGATTATTTTTAAAAGCTCTATTATTTAAATAATTTATATCCATTACAAAATAATTTAAATTTAGATATTATTTTAATTTTTTAAAATAGAAAAATTTAGATAAGTATGTTACTGACCAAATTTTATGGGAACCTATTATACCATAACCGTATTAGTTGTATAATAATAACACTATTGAATATTACATATTCATAATTTATCACACAACATTAGACAACTTTCACTATATTATGTTCTTGATGTGTGACATAATAAATATATGTTGAGATTTATCTATTATAAAACATATATACAGATCTAGCAGAAACATCTATAATTTCTAGAATATAAAATAATCGACAAAACCGGTAAAATATTTGTAGCTATAAATATAGGAAATTAATTAAATAAATAATAAAAAAAAAACTTACATTATTTATATTACAACTGGCAACACGCACTTTATTTTTTTTTTTTAATTATTAAAAAGAACGTTTAAATATGCGTCGCGTTTGGTTCACGAAGTAGGACTGAGGAATCGTCGCAGGCGCAGGTGAATGTGAACGTCACTACCACTCTTGTTTCGCGTTATAACCCGACTCGGGAGAAATACGTTTCCTTATTACGAACCCATAATAATTGCTTACCTTCTTAAATTATTCAGTTTATCATATATGAGTGTTGTGCATTGAACTTTGCGGTCTATTTGAGATCGATTGTCATGCATCTCATGTCCCGCTCATTTTTATTCAAAGCCATATTCATATACATTGGTCTCTACTATAAATAGACTATTCCATATTATTATTTCCACTTACTAATAGCGGGAAAAGGAGAAAATCGTATACCGTTAATTTACGGTTTTTAGAAACAATATGGACACGTGGGTGAAAAAAATGGCAAAAAAGGAAGATGACAGGCGAATGCTCTTGTCATATAATTCCGCATATTTCAAGTAGTAAAACTAGTATTTTTGTGTGCCTTTTTAAATGTGACTACGTCAAAGACTACATCGATAATATTATAAGAATTATTATTTGTTTTTTATGGGATTCGAGACAAAATCGAGACTTTTTTTACGTTTTATTTTTTTTTTATTTTAAAAATGTTGATTGCATTCTGGCTATAAGCTTTTGTATTCATTAAAAATATCATAAACAATTTCATGAAGTGAAATTAATTTCTATAAATAAAACAACAACGCGATTTATTTTTTGTACTTTTTCTTTTTATTAATTCTTTATTAAAATTATTTTGGGAAATTTCAAATTATTTTTCAAAATTTCTCACCATATGTGAGAGAAAAGGAATAAAAATTTTTTTACGAAATAATTTTTAATAATTTGTTTTTGGTAAAATATAGAGACACTATATAAGGTGGGTTAGGTATACTAAATATATATTAAAGTACACATCGATAGAGGAGTTCTTTTTATTGTTTCAATTATTAACAATGTAAGCTAATTAAAAATATATACGATGTAAAATAAATAGTTTATTTTTTATTATTTCTTGCACATATCCTACAAACTGGTAGGAAATCCCAAGGTCCGTTTCAAGGCGGAGATGTGTTCAGGAATGTTGATAAAGCTTTTTATAATAAATTATTTATAGCCATGTGTAGCGTAGGTTCTAGTAGATTGTTGAGTTTTTTTTTATCATCGATAATGATAGCGATGGTCGTGGGTTCGATATCTAAGCACAAGTGTGTTGATGTTTTTTTAATTTTACGTATTCCGCATTTAACATGATATCTAGAGGGAATCTAGTAGTAAGACACTCTGTGTTCCACTTTCACGTTTAGGAGATATTGCGGGTTGAGTGATCGAACCCAATGCCGCGGTATATTCTCTTACTAGAACGAGAAAATGAAAATAATTCTTTTCTTCAAATGGCGACTAGGCCTACAGCCTTCGCGGTGAGAAAATTAAAATATGTAATTAATTTCTTCAAATGGGCATCAAGGCTACTGCCTTTGCGGTTACAGTGAGAGTTCATAAGCTCTTCTTCTTCCTGGCAGTGAGAGTTCATAAGCTGTGCTACTAAAATATTTTCCCAAATTTTCTTTTAACTTAGCGTTAAGTTCGGTCGCCCAATATGCTATAGAGTATAGGCATTGAAACTAAAGTTAATTTATATTATATACGTACTCGATAAAAAATAAACATAGCCTTCGAACATTACTAAAAAAATAATAATTAAAAATATTAATATTAAATTTTAAGGTGATATTTAGTTTTAACTATAATTAAGGCTACGTACAGATCTTATAATTTATTCGAAAAATCATAAGGAAAAAACATGTTTAAGAATTTTTGTAATTGATTATACTGATTATATGAATATTTGACACAATCTGAAAAAAAAATGTATTTTTAATATGATAAAAAAGTTATTTTTACCTTATATGACATTTTCATAGTAGTAAATGTAATATTTAGGTTCAGATCCCACTCATACATTATTGGCGGATTTCAACGCCACGTTTTGCCTTGACACTAGAACGAAGAAATGAGGATATGAAGTATTTAATTTTCTTGAGCTTAAATCGAACCTACAACGTCGTGTTTACAGTCACACTTTGTACCGATGCGAGACAACGGCCTCTAATACAATAGATATTAGATCATCATCATCATCATCATCAGCCTGTCCTCGTCCACTGCTGGACATAGGCCTCTCCAATGGCACGCCACTGAGCTCGATCTTCGCATCGCATCCAGCCGTTGCCAGCCACTTTGCGAATGTCGTCACCCCATCTAGTTGGAGGACGTCCTACATTGCCGAGGCGTGGTCTCCATTCTAGAACGCGATTACCCCAACGGTCATCGGTTCTGCGGCAAATGTGACCAGCCCATAGTAAAAAAAACATAAAAAATACTTAATATATACTATATACAAACTGACTTATGTACTATACATATATATAATTCGTATTACAAGCAAGATGCGATAAACAGCGGCCGGTATTATAATGAGGCTACTTTTACTTTTGTTTGCGTTGTACTGTGGTGTATAGAGAAATATTAGTATGGACGTATACTGGTGCTAAACTAATATAACTTAATTCATAATTGCTATTTTAGAGATTAACTTTTTTTATATATTATAAATATTAATTACTAAAGAATAGTTTTGCTATGATTACATTTACATTTGTTTATTAATTTTCTGATTAAGATAAGACGAAGAAACTCCGTTCAAAACGTTATGTCAGACACTACAGCGGAAAGTGGAGAATTGAGAATCTTAACACTAGGTTCCCTATACTTACCTTGCTTATATGAATGCTAAATAAATATTTATAGTTAAGTTAACAGTGTGCGTCTACACTGAAGTCAGTCACCCGCTAGCCTTGATGCGGCAGATGCTAAGACAAGTAGGCTGCAAGAAACACTACTAGTTCCAATATACGAGTATATGAATATTATATTTTAATTGCAATTTTTTTCAGGTTAAGGGCGAGATAAAAAATACATTTCTAAAATAGTTATTTTTTATATTAAACGACTACATTGTTATAGAAGAAGAGTGGAGTAAAATATTGGAATTTTAACAAAATGGCATAAGGAACTGTATATAAGTAACAATAATAACTTTAAAACAGCTAGAGGCCGTAGTGCAGGAACACAAAGGTGTGACTATAACTCGAGGGTTGTGAGTTCGACCCTCACTCTAGAGATCCTCTCTCTTTCTTAATATATTGTTAAGAAACATTCCCTCTCCAAGTTAATGTATTATCCTATCCTATCCTATATCTTATAAAACAAAGTCGCTTTTCGTGTCTGTCTGTTGTTTCTAACTCTTCTTCTTCTAAACCACCCAACGGATTTTGATGCGGTTTTCACCATTAGGTCGAGTATTTCTCAGGGAAGGTTTATATATAGTTTATTATTTGTACATTCTTATGTAAGTTAACATAAATAAGATAAATGTGTATAAAGTCCTGCCCGTTGATACACTTTCGCGCATGCGCTGCTTTAATGTTAAGTACTACATGAAAATAATGTACTGGAGTATTGTTCCTCTTAATAAGATCTACAAAAAAGTCCGCGAGAGCATATTCGATTTTTTAAGGATAACGTGTAGTGATCATATTTCTGTCTAAAAGATGTAATTTCAATATATTTTTTATTGTGAGGGATATTTTTCCATAATGGTATTAATCCTTATCCTTTAAAATACTTTATTAAATTTCTACGTTAAACGAAGATAAAATTTGCTGTTTACACAATTTCGAAATTGCGAATAGTTTTAGAGAAAAACGCATTTAATTATTGACACATCACGCCGTTCACACATCAGCTGTATCGAGTCAAGTTTCACTTATCCCTTACTCTCAGCATATAAATAAGTATATTAGTTACGTTGACCATTTAATGTAGATCAAAACTGTCTTTATACTGTGTTTTCATTTTAATAAGTACTTTAGAAGTTGTTACAATATCAAAACATCCTTACTGCGAAACGCGCCCCGCGACGTTTTGCTTATACAAGCGCGTCATGAGCAGTCATCGGTGGTTCAGTGGTAAAACGCTCGCCTGCCACGCGGGCGGCCCGGGTTCGATTCCCGGCCGATGCATTCTATTTAATTTTCCTCATAGGCAGGCCTACCCAACCGGTGTCGCTGTTTTAACAGCATTAACCAAAAGCTCAAAAAAAAACCCGCCTGCCTCAGCGAAGAAGATTTAGATTGTGTTATTTATTTGTGTTTATTTTAAAACAATTGGAAAATCCTTATTGGAATTACGAAAATGCGGGTTGCATTAGGGTTTAATTAATTTTCACATTATCTTAAGTGCTTTGCAAACATACATTATATGAATAATTCAGTAGTTAAGGCGGGCGAAGCCGCGAGCAGGTCGCTAGTTTCTTAATATTTCCATTTCTTCGCTCTGGCACTACGGCAAAAGCCCGACGTTGGGTTCCACCACTCAACACGCAACGCCCCGAATAAATTGGCAGAAAGTGAGGGGCCTAGTGTCTCAACACTAGATTCCCTCTGCCTACCTGCTGTATGCAGGATACAGCGTGAAGAGGATGATTTTTTTTAAAACAGTTAACCCTAAGCTAACCATATTTTAGTAGTCGAGTAACTACAACTAATTTCAAACTGAATTCTCAAGAGAAATTACAACTGAAGATATAAGTAAAACCGATAGCAGCACGTAAGGAAAGGTCAGCTGCTTTGCAGTGAATATGTAATAAGATTTTCTATAGTTTATAAAGAAAATTCTTGCAGCAGTTCTTAAGATTTCCCAGTTGTCTTTAAGTAAGCTACGTTTATAATAATTTAAAATATAATTTATTTTTATTAATGTGTCATTTTTTTTCAGTTGTATCTCGCATATAGCAGGGTAGGCAGAGGGAACCTAGTGTTAAGATAACTTACCTTTTGATTACCTTTGATTACCCTTCTTTATGCGTGATAGATCGTGAAAAGAAAAAAAACAAGCTTGTAATATCTTCTGTAAAACACAATAAGATTTTTTTATATTCTATAAGATAAGAATAAATTCAAAGAAAACATTTTTCAAATTCCACCATATACTAGTAAATTCTAGTTAAAGCGAGAGGAATAAATAAATGCTCTCAATAGCCTTTGTCCAGACATTGTATTTACGAGAATCCGGTGCAGACATATTTATTTATTTTAAACTTCGACATCATATTATAGAATAATAGATATCTATCTATCTATATAATTTCTAGATAAAAATGTTTTATTATTTTTTTTTTACCTTCACGCTGTATCCCTGGTAGGCAGTGGGAACTTGGGTATCAAATGCTAAGACAAGCTGAAAAAAAACACTAATAAACAACCCGCAATCCGTCTTAATGAGAACGGAGTGTCTTAGCTCTAGGTTCCCAGGTTCCCTTTGCCTAGCCTGCTATGAGCGAGATGCAGCTTGAAGCTTTAAAGATGAATAAATATTTGAAAGTAATGAAATTTGAACCAGCGCCTCTTGGAAATCGTCCAGGGCACGAGTGCTCTACGTTCAAATTTTTATATTTTTTCTAATAATAGTTGTTTGCTTGCCTGAGTGTGATTACACATTAAACATGTTACGGCACATTGTTTGACAGTAAATGCGGTAGTTATGGGTTCGGTTCCCACGCGGGCATGAACTATTTTCTCCGCTCCGGTAACACACCCAGGCACGGTGTTGATTTCTACCACTCAACACGCAGTAACTCGAAAATTGGAAGTAAAGTGGGGAAAGAAATGTTAAGAACACTATATTCCCTCTGTCTACCCCTCTATAAACGGGATACAGTGTGAAGCTATATTGTTTTATTCTATAAATAAGCATTATATTATCATTGTTCATATAAAAAAAAATCAAAAATTATATCACGCTTCACGCTGTTTTCAGGCTACAGGCTTTTCTTTGAACCTAGTGTTAAGGCACTCTGTTCCCCATTTTCCACCGATTTCTGGAACCATTGCGTGACGAATTTAAACCCCACGCTTTGCCTCAGCACCAGAGCGAAAAAAAATGTTTATATACTAACGAAAAAGTAAAGAAAGTGACAAGAATCATATGGAATATGAAGTTAAGCCAGAATCGTCATTTATCATACGGATCGACGTCGCCCGACGAGTTTCATTTCGTTTAATAACTTTCCTGTGAAATCTTGTACGAGAAAATCATTCATTGGATTTTTCTTATAACGCTTTTATTTAGGATTAGTTTTATTTATATTATTTTTTGCTGTATTAATAGGTCTTCGGTCTGAGAAATCATTGTCAATTTTTCTTATTTAAAAATATATTTAATTGACTAAAAAATAATTAAAAATAAACAAAACACCCCAAAATCGGCCAGTCGTGGCGCACGTTCCAAGCGTGTAACCTCAGATATCTTCAAAATTCGGCGGAAAGTGTTAAATGAAAGTGTCTTTATGGGATGAGAGTGTCTTACCACTAGATTCTCAGGTTCCTGCCTATCCTGCTATGTGCGGGATACAGCGTGAAGCAAATATAAAAAAAAACTTTTGCTTAAACCGTGAAATTTTTAATAGTAATCTTATTTAAAATTTTGAAAGAAAAAAGGATACGTAATTAAATTTAACTTCCTGATTAATCACATTTCCCTTTTCATTAAAAGAATTAACTTGGTACAAACTTTTTTATAAAAGTATAATTTTAGTTGGTTCTTATTATCTTTTACTCTTTCATTGTCTTTAAATTTTTTTAGACATTTTTTTATAATTGAATGAACTGTACAAATTTTCCCTGGCTCAATTATTGTAATAATTTAAAATTGTATATTTTTTTTATATTTTTAATTATTATCTGAACGAAATTTCAATTTAATTCTTAAAATTTGAACTAAGAATAGTCTAACTTACTATTTTTTGCTCTGTCTTAAAGCTTTTGTACAAAGGCAGGAAAGGTTAGGTATAATACGTCACTGGGAAAACAATAGGGAAAAGAAATTCCTAAAAAACGACAAGTTTACACCAAAGTTAAAACAACGCCGAATAAATTGAATTTGTCCATCAAAGTGTCAAGTGGATAATTGGAAAATGTTCCCTTTTAGTTGTTTTTTGTGAATAAAATGGTTAAACGAAAAGGTAATGTAAGATAATGGCTGTAACGAGTACCTACTTTTTATATTATAAATTTATTTAAAATGATAGTCTTTATCTATATATATAAAAGGACTTGTCCTCACTGACTGAGGTAAGACGCACGCACAGCCATAACCGCTGATGGTAGAAACGTGAAATTTAATCAGATGTTTACTTTCGTAATCTGGACATCCACTAAGAAGGGATTTTGAAAAATTTTAACCCTAAAGGGATGAGATAAGGGTTGAAAGTTTGTATGGAAAAAAAATTTAATCGGCACCGATTTTTATAAAACTTGAAATTTAGATTTTTAAAAGTATTTAATTGAACACGTGTTTCATCGTTTTCTAGAATTCTCCCCCTAAGGGTGCAAATAAAGGGTTGAAAGTTTGTAGGGAAAAATCTTTAAAACGCCACCGATTATTATAAAATTTGAAATTTAGACACTTAAAAATATTTCATTGAACACATATTTCGTGGTTTTTTAGAATTCACCCCTAAATACGCAAGCGAAGCTGCGCGCGTCCGCTAGTATATTATACCAGCTTGTAAAGAAAAATGACTCAAATTTTCTGAAGTGCGAGCGCGAATGGTTGTGTGTTCGATTTCCACTCGAGAAAATGAATTAAAAATGTTTTCATTTCATCGCTATGGTAACGGGGCAAAGCGCGGCGTTAGGTACCGCCGTTAACACGGAATACTTCCAAAATTCGGCAGACAATGTGGAAAGGAAGTGTCTTAGTGGAAACGGAATGTTCACTACACTAGCTTCTCAGGCTCTCTAGTTCTCGAGATTAGCGCGTTCAATAAAACAAACTTTAAAATATAGTATAGTATATATAGAATAAACATAGCAAGTCTGTCCTATTTTGCGGGAAAGCAGAACGTGTGACGTCATCAATCACGTCGCTCTAAGCACTCTATTTACTTTATTATGTGGCTTGGGCATTGCATGTTGGCTACCGTAAATTGATATAGGAATATTCATACTAAACTGGTACGTTGGGGGTTTGATACAGCCGCCTACAAAACGATAGGTTGTGGATTCGATTCCCACTGGAGGAAATGAAATATTTAATATTTTAACACAGTTGAGTGTACCGACACTCAATACGCACAGCACGCTTGCAGAATTCGGCGAAACGTGCTGAACTCTTCTTCTTCTCGTGTAGAACATTAGATTCCCAGGTTCATTTCTGTTATGTATAATTTTCAACAAATATCTTAAGCATATTTTTACAAATCGTAGAAATTTGGTTCAAACCATCAAAACACAAAGTTCAAAGAAACAAGGTTTGTTCACATCCTTTCTAAATGCTCGGGTTCCATCGCAAGGTCGGTTAAGTGTCGCTGGCCAGTATCACGTTATGGCGCAATAATTACCTACCATCCTTTTATAGATCTTCATCTTTGAATATTTGTAAAGGAAAAGATTTTAATCTATCTTTTAAGGTGTTATTTAGGATATTTTCTTGCACAGGATTTCTATTGTTTACTTGAAGTACTAAATTTATTAAGATTAACCAAAAATATTTATTTATCTAAATTTCCAATACAAATAAAAAAACTCACAGGTTATAGGTATTTCATAGAAAGAAATCATAGCAAATTTTAATTGTTAAATAATAAGTTGTACTTCCCGTTGACCTATCCTGAAATAGGTACAGAAGTCTCAGTGGGAGAGTCCGACTCGCACTTAACCGATTTTCGTATTAGAATATGTCGAAGAAGCCACTGAAAAAGCTTATGTTTCTATAAAACAATTAAACAACACTAAGCAAGTAAATACAATACCATTTGCAAATTCTCTTATACTTGGCTCTCAACCCAACGCTTGCGGCCATACATTAGGCATTCGTAACTAAATTTAACCTGGGAGCTTCTCACCATTATCATCTACAACTAACCATTGTGGTACCGCCTTGACCCGAATCCAAGTAATCATATGATAGCGATGATTTACGACGATTTATGGTTTTCAGAGGCCGTTCTGGCGTAGTAAAAGGGTGTGAGTGTTACGTGACGGGTTCGATTTCCACAAGAGGAAATCTATTTAATTTATTAATATTTTAATTTCTTCGTTCTGGCACCAAGGAAAAGTCCGACATTGAGTTAAGCCACTTAATATGCAATGCCTCAAAAATTGGCGGAAAGTGGGGAACGGCGTGTTCTAACACTAGGTTCCCACAGCCTACCTTGCTGTGTGCGTAATACAGAGTGAAGCTTGTTTTTGATTGCTGAGAAAATCTCATTTTATTCTTACTATGACATAAAATCTCTTTATAACTGTGATAAGAGCACTAAAGTTTTATCCTAACCTACAAATCTATGGAATGTATGTCTATAGGTTTGTGGGATATGGTAATCGTGTCAGTTTTACAATGTTGCAGGAACTGGCATTAATGTTACATTTAAAGGTCAGTTTTAAAATGTTAGAGCAATGTTTAATCTATTTTTTTTAAAAGCTTCTAGCTATTATGTCCTGTAGGTAAATATGCAGAAGGAACTTGGGAAACGAGTGTTAAGACACTCCGTTTCCATTAAGATACTTCAGTTCCCCAGGTACCTTCGAATTCTAGAGGTATTGCGTGTTGAGGAGAGGAACTCAACGTTGTGTTTTACCTCGTTACTAGAGCGAGGAAATGAAAATAGTAGATATTTAATTTTCTCGACAAGGGAATCGAATCCGAATCCGTCGAAACAATATAAACAAACTTCCTATCCATTATATATATATAGGATTCCAACTAACGACCCTCGTGCTTAGATGATTAGCAATATAGTAGCGGTGGATTTTGCTGGGAAATGGGAATTTACGCAGACGGCTTGTACTCAACGTATACAAATATGCCTTACGGATCAACAGTACTGTGGGATTCACAGGTGAATGAGCTCGATAAAATATTTCAGACATCAAAGGAAATCTTTCTGTATAAATAGAGATTTACAGTCATTACGACGTTCCTGCGACAGAGATGGTATTTAGACACTCCGTTCTTCACTCTCCGTCCAATTTTTGACAGGTTGGGCGTAGAGTGGAGGAACTAAGCGCCACGCTTTGTCTTGTTATTAAAGAGAGGAAACAAAAATACCTAATTCATTCCTCCGAGTGAGAATCGATCCCAGAACCATCACGTTTATAGTGAGAAGTTATGCCGCTACGCCATGACGGCCTCGACCTGCCTTTAATGGATGAGTTTGTCCAATTTAAACAAAGAACTTCTTTTATTTGCAAAAAGTGAATGGGCACGTTTGGGTTTCAAGGCTAAATAGTTATCAACGCTTTGATTTCTTATCTTTCATTGTTAGGTCGTTGACATGAGATTGTAAGATGGTAGAGTCAATTACTTTTTTTGCAACTTTTTTGGGGCTACAGTACGATTTTGTTCTTGCATAATAATTATGAGAACATGACATAGTAGAGAGATTACGAGAGAGATATATTGTACTTATACATTTTTTGACTTTAAGAAGAGGCTTACTTTACATTTATGATATGTTTTTTATCAGCTCCACGCTGTATCCCGCATGTACCAGTATAGATAGAGTTAAGACACTGCGCTCCCCGCTTCTGGCCTCTAATTAATATTAATTTATAATATTCTCAAAGTAAATCCATTTGACAGGATAATCAATGAGTAATTGAGGAGATTGATACGCGTCTGCTTGAGCTGGCATTACTTTAGGCATTAATCATTTGTAAATATATTTTTAGCCTATCACCAGAAATTGTTATTTATTCGAGTAAATTCTTGAGGTTGTTGAGTTAAAAATATATTATTGATTTTTTCTACTTTCTTTTGTCTTGTTAATGGCGAAAAATGATAGTGGTATTTTGGTTACGTATATAAGTAATCTATGCTTGTTACTACAGAACCTTTCATGACCGAGTCCCACACGCACTTAGCCACTTTTTAAATAAAGTACCTAAATTTTATGTTTATCCAATATCCGTTGAGGCCAGAATTCGAAAGTGGGGAAAGGAGTGTCTCAACACTAGGTTCCCTCTGCCTACCCTGATCTGTGCAGAATACAGTGTGAACTTATTTAATTTAAATTTTTTATAGTATAGTACGTAACGTTTGTATTTATTATCCAATATTCTAAAAAAAACAATAAATGGAACCTTAAAAGACCATACTTTTCCCATACTCTTTCACAATATTGTCTTAGCAATAAATCTACGTAGATTACATCATTCCAGCACAATATAACCAGGCCCTTCAGTTCTGCTATTGACATAACAATGCTGTAATAATCTGTAGATGACATTGGGTAAGTCGTCACAGCGTACTGGAGATTTGCTTGAATTAAATTTGTTGTAGACTAAAACTGATACCGTCGAGTTGTACTTGTTTTTGTTAAGTATCTTACAGAAGTTATAATTGTTTATGGTTAAATATATAATGTGCGGTGTTAAGCTCCGCAATATATTTGTATAAGGTCCGGACTCTACCAAAGCTGAGACGAGATTGTCGTTATTCACACTCGTCTCTAGTGGAGACCGCAAAGCTTCTCTTGTAAGTTTCCGCTATGGATTTCTCCGTGAATCTCCGCTTTGGTGGATTCTGGACCTAACGTCAAGAATACTTAGTAGATCTATATAAAGAATACAAAAAAATAAAATAAAATAATTCTCACTCTGGGTACTATTAAATTATGAATGTTGATTACTTTGTGTTCTTAAAGTTTTAGAAGCAGAGATAACTCAAATTCTCTTTTTAACAATTTTTTGGATAGAATGAAATAAAAAGAAAGGAGGAGGTATATTTTACCCATTTTCAAAAGTAATAAAATATTATACCTATAAGTAAATTAGTTCTACCAATCGTAGATAAAGGGTTCCTTTCACGTTACAATTTTACCTATAATCCAAGTAATAAAGCCTGTAATGTTCAAACTGGAGGTACGGAAAGTCCAATTACAGATGAAATGGAAATCCAATTATACACAAAATTCTCAAAAGACCGCTTTTTAAACGTAATCGTCTATAAAGTCTAATAGGGTAGAAATGGTAAGAAATATTTATTGGTTTAATTTTTTGTAATGAAGTAGTAAAAAAATAACAGTTTGTTTGTTATTTTTAATCTCAGGAACTACTAAAATTTTTTCAATTTTTGTTGGGTAGTCTATTTACCTATTGACAAAGAAAACATTAAAGGCTATATTATATAGCATGTGTTATAAACGGAGAAACTGCTTAATGGATTTTAATGTAGTTATCACTATCTTATCTTACTTTAGTGCTAATTGACATTGGTCCATAAATAAAAAAAGCAATATCAAAGTATTTTTTACCAAAGTACCAGTTTTCTATGTAAAGGTATTGTATTTAAAATGGTAATGTTATTAGATCACTAAAATAATTCCAGACTAGAATATAAAAAAATTACTCCGTCATGGAACAGTGGTACAAGCCTGTGACTGTAACGTGGGGGTTGTGGGTTCGATCCCCACTTTAGAAAACGAATTATTATTTATTAATATTTTCATTTTTACGAACTGGTACCGAGGCAAAGGCGCGGCGTTCAGTTCCGTCACTCAACACTTAATGTCTCCAAAATTCGGTAGAAGATGGGCAACGAAGTGTCTTAACACTAGGATCCCACTGCTTACTCTGCTATATGCGGGAACCAGCGTCAAGCTGAAAAAATAAATTTTGTAGTACGGGCACCAGGCGCTAATTTCAATCTTCATTTAAAGTCAATGAGGTCGTCTAAGAAGAGGTCGAGGCATCTCTTTGATCCTTTAAAAGATCTCAATGAAATTCGATTTATCATTAGTTAAGTACTATATTACAGGTAAGTGCTTTAGACAGTTTCATCTGAACACTTCAAAAACAATTATTTCATAAAATTATAAGGTTCTATTTAATCTTTTATAATTTTAAATGTATTGGCACAGTAGTACGTCATACTGTAAGCGTAGTGGTTATGGGTTCAATCCCCACTCGAGGGAATGAATTTAATTATCAAAATCAGTAACTGCTTACAAGGTAAAATCTCAGAAAATTTATTTACTTTAATGTTTACTTTGATAAAATAAGAGCAATATTATGATATGCG
Organism: Heliconius melpomene melpomene; assembly: GCA_000313835.2. Lineage (NCBI taxonomy): Eukaryota > Metazoa > Arthropoda > Insecta > Lepidoptera > Nymphalidae > Heliconius > Heliconius melpomene. The sequence continues at coordinate 189,745 of HE671983.1, read as the reverse complement.
TAACTGTTTATTTTTCGGTTCACGCTGTATGCGAGTTCGAAACGTTGTGCTTTAAGTACCGTAACTTAACGCCACACTTTACATTACCAGAGCAGGAAAATCTAATTAATTTCAATCTCAAACCGCATATTTACAGTGAAAACTACAATATGTATAATGTTTTTATTCTGCTTTCAAAAAGATTTAACAGATTGACTTTCGAAGTAATGTTTTTGACATGACGTTACACAGTTCAAATATTATTTAATATCAAAATATTTTAATAGACCTTTGCGATATAAATTATATATATAGGTAATTTTGTTATGTAAAACAGACAAACACATTGAAAAAAGGCAGAGGCATAAAGTGTGACTGTAAAACCGACTGATTGTGGGTTCGATCCCCACTCGAGGAGATGATGTTTTTATTTAAATTTATATTTCTATTTTTTCACTCTGGTGTCGAGGCAAAGCGCGGCGTTGAGTTCTGCCACTCAACACACAGTGGATCCCGAATTCAGCGGAAGGAGGGGAACGGGTATTTTAACACTAGGTTCCTTCTGCCTACCTGCTATATGAGCAATACAATGTGAAGAAAATATCTTCATATTCAATTCTTAACACTCGGACAGAAAAGAAATTTGTGTGAAACTTAAATAAAGTTTTAATGAGTTACTTAAATCCAAAAAGCTAAAATAGGCAAAATGTGAGGAAACAGATATTTATAAAAATAGAAAATAGAAGACAGAGTGACCCAACATTAACATTCTGTCTGCTTCATAAAAGAGGAATATGTTTATTTTATTTTGACATAGCATTATGAGTTTCCAAAAGTTTTTAAATCATGCTCGCTACACAAAACGAACCAGATGTGTTTGCGGAAGACTTTCACGGTACGGTCGGAAAAACAAGATAAGATTTTTTTAAATTGCATTTAGTTAGTTTTCATTTAAATTTTTTACAAAGATAGTTCGTACATTGTTTTTCTTTCAATGTAACTTGAACCGAAAATACTCCGTTTTCAAAAGTCTATATTTTAAAAAATTAGGAAAATATTATATGTAATATATATTTTCTATTATATGTTTCTTAGTCAAAAAGAATTTGCTAAGACAATCTGTTGCCAACTTTCTGCTTAATTCAGAAAAAAATATTTTTATTGCTATCGCTACTTATTTCGATACGTTGATGATTGCTGAATTGGAAAAATCGCTCCTGCCTGTGTATTGGACCGACATCCATAAAAAGAGACAACACCATAAATATGTATGTAAAAGAAAGAGACAGGAGTATTGTACATTTTCTTATTAATTCCAAGTGATCTGGGACAGATTGCTTTTCATCAATGTTTTACATGTTGTTCATAATTTTCGTAAACAAGCTTGGTCGTTAACGACATTTCCTTTTCATATTTAAAAAAGGAGATTTTAATATTGTAGTAAAATAAAATAATATTCGTGTTATTTATACTAATCATTGTTAACATAAAATGAGGTAGTCTTAGCGCAGGGGCGGAAGAGAACGACTGGGACAACGGGAAAAGGTATTGAAATATTTAATATTTTCAGTCGAGTTCCGCGAGTCCACTCAACATGCAATGCCTCAAGAATTCAGTGAAAAGTGAGGAACGGATTATCGTAACACTAGGTTAGGGAACCTGGCTTGAGAACCTGCGAAAAATTCCCTCTGCTAACTATGGTATGTGCAGGATGCTGTATAAAGCTGAAAAAAAAAACACCCGAATTGGCGCTAGATGACTCTATGTCATACACGTTATTGTTTCTAGCTCTACACCTCATGCTGTATTTATAACGGATGAAGAGAACCTCATGAGAGTGTCATGATACTCCGTACTGCATTTTCCAATTGTTTGAGAACAGAAAACTCTCAGCTATGAAGCAGAAAATAAAAGTATATATCACAAAGAAATAAAAATACATTTTATAGTAAGCAGTTAATTTTCCTTCGCAACATAATCCCATGAGTTGGTCGCGTAGTTTACGTGTCATCTGAAGCTCGTAAAGCTGACACATCACGGGTTATAGCTATACAGTATTAAATAAGTTCTGTAGGTATACAGTATAAGAAAGGCTGAAATATTATTTGTGACTTTTCTCTTGAGTGAGTGGAGATTTTTCTTTTCATTTCAGTTCTTAATTTATGGTGAGTTTTCTTTTATTGTCGAGAAAAAAACTAAGGGTGGTTGAGGTAGGGGCTACGTCAGAATAAACATTCCTTGGCTGGCGGTGAAAAAGCGGGCCCTACACTGAACTTTGTTTATAATTGATATAGCTCTAACACATGAGATTTGTAAGAGACGTTAGTAATACATTTCATCTTCTCATTTTGCAGATCGACGGGAGAAACCGGCGGCGTATTTTTTCTTTCATTATGCATTACATAAGAAAACATACAGCAAAATCTAATAATAGATAAACGTGTACAAAGGACAATTTATTTCTAAAAGAAATTTCTTTTAGAAATCTTTAAATGCGAGAAGGAATTATGCTAAAAACAAAAAGCGAATCAAGTACAATACCTATATTAACTAGACGTAGGAAAGGACTTAAACCATCACTTTGGACGGATCCCAACTTTGTTATGGTAGGACGAGAAAATGAAAACCAGTCATTCCTTGAAGTGTGAATCAAACCCCCAACCGTCGCGTCTACAGTCAGATGCTATGCAGCTGTTCTGGTGTTATATGGAGTCATGGGCGATATCGAATGCTCGTTTGTTCTTTTCCATAAAAATAATTTGAACTGAACTAGTAGCTATAAACATAGGCATGTTATATACAAAGGTTTATTTAATTAAAATAAAAATGTTTGGTACATTTCGAAATTCACGAGTATTGGATACTAAAAGCGGATATTTTGGAAACATATCAGTTAAAAATGCATTCCAGTATTTAATACACACATTCGCTTTGATGACAAATGAATAAAAAATCATAGTTTATTCAGTTTCTATTGGAAGCTATGAACGAAAATATTATTATTTATTATTAATGGGCTTTATATTTTTTAATGGCCAGTCGTAGCATAGAGGCCTAAGCGTGTGATTATAAATGCATAGGTTGTGGGTTCGATTGCCACTCGAGAAAATAAAATATTTTATATTTCCATTTCTTTGCTCTGGTATCGAGGCAAAGCGGGGAGTTCTGGTACTCAATAGGCAATGCCTCCAGAATTCGTCGAAAAGTGGGAGCGGAGTGTCTTAACACTAGACACTAGACTCCCTCTATCTACTCTGTGCTACATGCGGGTGTTTTAGCAGCTTTTACCAACAAGCTAAATATAAAACAAAACCATGTCGATAAGGAAAGCCTTATAACGTCATATTTGTATCGTCACCGGAACATCCTGAGGAAGCATACGACGCGACGCCGACGATTGATAATAATCTAGATAGATAGATAGATAAAAATCTTTATTGCACACTTAAAAAGATACAATACAATAAATTCTTAAAACAAAATGCACAAAGGCGGCCTTATCACTACAAGTGATCTCTTCCAGGCAACCAAATTACGGAAGGATATAATTAAAAGTGCGGGCATAATGCGGTGCAAAGTGACGCGAAAAATAACTAAATAAATAAATAAGAAGACAAAGAAATAAAATAAATAATTAAATTATATAATATATACATACACACATACACATATATATATACACTCATACATACACATATATATACATACATACATATACACACAAACATACACAAATTCTTATACATACACTGATTATATACGTAAGATATATAGCAAATAAATAAATAAAGGGAAAATAAATTAGCACACATTAATTACTACTCTCCATGCCGAGATAATAATTTTTGACTCTTTTTTTAAAAATGTTTATAGAGGTAGATTTCCTAATATTTCGTGGTAACGCGTTCCACAATTTTACTGCTTCAACAGTAAACGATTTACTGTAACAGTGGGTACGGCACAATGGTGTTTCTAAAACATTGTCACTTTTCGAGCGGAGGGTGGGCGGAAGGCGGGAATTGGAGCCTAGGAAGGAAAAGCGCTCCTTAAGGTAAATAGGAGTATCAGGATGGAAAAGAATAGAGTAGAGGAGCGTGACAGTGTGAAGATTCCGTCGGTCTTTTACAGAAAGCCACTGAAGCCTAACGCGATGCTGACTGATGTGATCAAACTTCTTTAGTCCAAAAATGAACCTAATAACTAGGTTTTGCAGGCGTTCAAGCGTATTGAGCAACTGCTGTGATAAATCTAGGTAACAAGTGTCAGCATAATCTAATATAGGCAATAAGAGTGAATGTGCCAGTGATATTTTAGTTTGAGTTGGTAAAAGATATTTCCATCTCTTGAGCCTACCAATGGTGTAGTATACTTTACGGCTTAGGTCAGAGATATGAGGAGCCCAGGAGAGAGAGCTGTCCACTTTGATACCTAGATTCTTGACAGTACTTCTATATTCCAACTTGCAATTGTCAAAGATAATGGGAGGAAGAGAAGGAAAATGTAATTTAGATAATTGTTTAGGATTACCGAGGATACATACTTGTGACTTTTTGGGGTTTACAGACAGACCAAATGACTTGCTCCAGGTACTGATAGTACGCAGATTAAAATTAATTGCATCGATCGCCTTAACGATGTCATTAACGTCCGTAGTCATGTAAATCTGTAGGTCATCAGCATATAAGTGAAAGGAAAGGGATAGAAGCTTAGTAACGGAGTTGATAAATATGGAAAAAAGGAGAGGAGAGAGCACTCCACCCTGGGGAACACCAGCACTGAGACGACATACAGACTATGTATAGACTATTACTACTATGTTATGTAATACGCCTGTCTTGATTTTATTATGGAAGTTATATGGTCGTAGGTTCTGTTCCCATTTTCGAAATATTTTAATTAAAAATTAAAGCCAAAGCCAAAATATTACGAATTACTTTGCCAAAATATTTTGAGCGTGGAATTATTTACAACTAGTTTCCTAAAGTTAATGCCTCTCACCTGAGAAGAACCAGAAAAATAAACATTGTGGCACCTTTAATTTTCAAATTAATAAATTAATACAAAAAAACATTGAAATTGTTGACATGAGGCTGCTCTTGTATACACCGGCCGACTGATTATTAACTCAACCGATACATCAGAGGGAATGCGATATTCGATGTAAAGAATTGAAATAATTGGTATGTTAAATATTTTTACTGGTGTAATAATAATCTTTTTTTTTAGATTTTTTACCTGGCTCTATTTGTAATACTCACACAAATGCAAAGCTTGTCTTAACCCTCGCGAACTGACTTCAGAGCTGGATGAAGTTCCCTATTCTATACTATAAAATATAGTATTGAACTCACAGCTATGCCGATTATTCAGACATTCCAATAGCAAAATTTTGTATGTATAAAATTTATCTTATTTTCCAATAATATAAAATTAAAATACATGTATAATTTCGTAATTACATGTATAATTGTATAGCATTGGAAACTGAAATTTCAGGTCCTTGGGGATTGTTGGGAAGGACTTAGTGCGGATTTCCTGAAATTACAATGGTAAAGGGAAAAACTAAATTTCACGATTTGTAGTACATTTGGACATAAAACTGCGGGCTATAACTAGTATAATATATTATATTTTAAGTTTCAAAATGTAATACTTAATACATATTTTATCTATATATATAAAAGGACTTGTCCTCACTGACTGAGGTAAGACGCACGCACAGCCGTAACCGCTGTGCGTAGAAACTTGAAATTTGGACAGATGTTTACTTTCGTAATCTGGACATCCACTAAGAAGGGATTTTGAAAAATTTTAACCCTAAAAGGGTGTAAATAAGGGGTTGAAAGTTTGTATGGATTTTTTTTTTAAATAGCCACCGATTTTTATAAAATTTGAAATTTAGACTCTTAAAAATATTTCATTGAACACATGTTTCATGGGTTATTAGAATTCACCCCTAAATACGCAAGCGAAGCTGCGCGCGTCCGCTAGTATTATATATTTTACTTTATTATTTCTATATTTGTAAATACAAAAGTTAACCCAAGTAGCGTTTCTACTACAAAAAAGATGTAAAACGTATATTTTACGATTGCCATAAAACTCCACCTGTGTATGTAATGAGAAAAAATTTAAAGAGTCAGAAGTTTTTTCAAATAAACACTGTGCGATATAGTATTTTAAGTCTCATACTAAAATGAAATTTATATTTTGTTCTAAACTTCTTAGTTCTTACCTTAAATTGTGCTTTTTATGGTAACAGCCAAAGTAAGTTTTAGTGTTCTCAGTAAGTCTATGAATAGTTCATAAATTTTTATTATAATACCTTTCATTAAAGTATATTACAACTGTATTTTCATAAACATATTATATTTAAAGTTTATTTTCGTTTTACTGTAAAAAATATTTCTAATTTCGAAACCCATAATATAGAATCTTATATACTCGCAGCTTAAAAAATCGGTCTAGCTCGAGACGGATTCGAATTAAAATTGATTCAAGTTCAGAATTGTAGGTCAACGGCTAGAACTTATTTTTTATACTTTAGGAGTGTCTTAACACTAGATTCTCTCTACAATTATTGCCAGAAAGTCAAAATCGTTTTAGATTTTATTACATACTCGCAATTACAAGTCGATCTAGGAAACAATATATTTATACTTCCCAATATAAAATCTTTTTATAAATTCCTTTGTTAATTTCACACGAATCTGACAATACTGAAATTTAACTTTCCAAAATCCTTGGAGAAGCAGAATTGTATACATAATATTTTCAGTTTGATTTTAAATCTTCAACTTAGTGCTACGTAATTCTAAAAGTAACAAACATAAATATAATTTATTCACGGTATTCTCGAACTCGTTACTCTCAACATTGTTAGCAGAGCTACGATCAATATTTTACCTAAATAAAATTTGAAACTTGCATCCTCTTCTCCAGTGAGTTATATCATGGGATTTTTTTTTATTATATAGCATGCTTCGAATAGGATATGCAGGGAGAAAATCCAAATGTTTGTGAATTCCAACTGGCCTAACTCAAATTATTTAAATATAAATTTTGTCTTGAACGGAAATCGAACCGACTATAGCTGATGGTACAAGGGGTGGTGGGTTACCACTTACCATCAGGTGATCTGAACAATCATAGAACGATTGTTCGACGATCGACTGAACGATTGAACGACTGAGAAATTTATATATTTGTAAAACTGCTACATTTTTCAATTGTACCGTAATTGGAATGTATCTTAAAAGCTAATTTTATGTCGAAATTAAATTATGTAGTTATGGAGAAACCTTAATAAATACTTTTTGGGAACCGAAGTTTCTTAATAAAACCAGTGTATTAATACCAGGTTCCCAGGTTCCATAACCTGACATGTGCACAATATAGCCTAATATGGATATGCAAATTACCTAAAATAGTCTCGCGGCCACACCAACCACAGAAGCGTCTATGATATATGAGTAATACGTGTGTACCGTTAGTACAAAATTCATAAAGTATAATTAATTTTCTACGAGACGACACGTACACGTACTCGTACCTGCTAGATTGCTTAGAGGAAAGTGGTAAATTTTAATCACGGTTTATACCGCGCGTTGTTCTCGATGTTAATTCATATATTATGTAATAATAGTTTGAGGTTCAAGGGCTCAAGGGCAGTCGAGGGTAGTGGGTTCGATTCTCATTCGGGGTATTGAAATATTTAATGTTTTCATTTTCTCCGTCTCGCAACGAGGTAAAGCGTTGACTCATTGAACAATGCCCCAATTACTCGGCGCAAGCTGGGGAACAAAAGTGTTGCCTTTGTTTACCCAAAAAATGTACAATTTATATAGTTTAAAGCCTAGCTAAACAAAACTTATACGGGTATATTTCACACTATAGGCTTATAACACCTACCAATACGTCACTTGTAGGAATCTTTGATAATAAAAGATATAAAGAGCATAGATAGATAGATAGAGTTAAATTTTTGTATGAAATTCGAATCTACAACCATCACAGTTTCGCAGTTAAATGAGTCTTTAATAAACTACAGTACAAACATAAAACCTAGTTAATGCTTAACCTTGTGGGATTAAAACTTAACTAAAAATAAAAGTTATTCAAAGCAAGCAGAAATGTACATTTCAAAGTATTTAAGCTTTAATGCAAAAGTTTCTAGCCACAAATCAAGGTTCATATAAGATTTATGTATGTATGTATTTTTACTTGTTGCACCTACAGAACTTTCAGGCTTCTATTCAGTCACACTACGGCCGCTGGTGTGTACGCACGTACAGCCATCGCCGGACGGATTGAATGAAAAAAAAAAAAAGTGAAGAATAATTGAGTAATTTAAATTATATTTATTTGTAAATAAAAAAATTGTTGGAATTTTTGATTGCTAAGAAAATATATCAATATTTTTTTTCTTGGTTTGAAAACTTTTTTAAAATGTGTAAGTTGGATGTATAGTGTTGGATCGGTGTCTGTGTAGTGATAGAAGAAAGTTATTGACGTAAACTTTTTATTAAAAGGTACGTGCATAATGGCGGTATTTTGTTGTTTTTATTAAAGCGGTGTTGTTGAGATAAGATTAGTATGAAAGCAGGAAGTAGCGAAGAAAAAAAATGTATGTTTAATTTTTTTGTTATTAATAAGTATATTATTAGTATTATAGCGCAATTCATATAACCATTGTATGTATAACATTTATTTTATAGCTTTACATTGTATCCCAGATATGATAGAGAATTCAATACTTAGACCGAGGAAATTAAGATAATTTATTCCCCAGAATGGGAATTGAACCCACGACGGTTGTGGTTACAGTTAATCGCTGTGCCTCGAAAAAATATGTTAAATAAATATCAAGTATTGAAGTAATGGAAAAGATTTGGTACAAACAGATTTTTAAATTTTGTATCCTCAAATAAGCGACAAAAGAATGTATATAATGAAGAAACATATAGATATATGGATAATGGACATAATAATAATTAATTATTATTATTTTTATTTTTTATAGGTTATAATTTTTGTTTTCTGACTTTTATAAAATTAATTTTATTTGTAAAATAATAAATAAAGATTACGTTGTCATACTAATAATCTACCACAGCGATGCATTACTCCGTTTTACACTTTCTAGCCACTTGATATTAACATAGAGCTACTATGCTTCATTTAAAACATGTGTACATATCTAAACTAATATCATAAGCAGAAAGTTTATTTGGTTGAAAGCGCCAATCTCAGAAACTTCAGGTTTGAATTGAAGAAACATTTTTATGTTGGATAGTCCATTTACCGAGGAAGAACATCATCACGGTAATCGTTTCGATGTAATCCACCTGCTGTCAGGACTACTTCGGACATTTAGAATGTATCTTTAAACAACTCTTTGATATTTCCATTAGAATATACAGGTGAAGCCACATGTAAATAAAATAACATAATTAATAACTCATTATTTCATAATTGGATGACATCTTGCGTCGAAACTTACACAAATTAATGAAAATATAATTGTATTGATAGGTTAAAATATAAATTGATAGGGAAATCTCGATAAAGTAAGAATTTTCCCGCCAAATACAATAACGGCGTTTTATATAAGAAAGAAGATGACTACATTTGTCTATAGATTTCAATAAGACCATGTCAGACATACGCAAGCTACGAAGAATGGGAATAAAAAATGGCTACTCAATAATCCTGAGAGTTAGTTTTATCTATTTGATTTTTTATAAAAAATAATACACTAAGTAGAAAGTAGAGATTTAGACAGTCGTCTTCACATAAAGTTCCCTCAGCCTAGCCTGCTGTGTGCGGGAATCAGCGTGAAGCTGATTTTTTTTAGATAGTCGCTCTATTAGTTTTATTTCCTGTGGTCGCCACTCAACACGCAATGCCTTCAGAAGAATTCAGCGAAAAGTAGACAACGGAAATGTCTTAACACTGGATTCCCTCCGCTTATCCCGCTACGTGCAGGTTACAGCGTGAAGCTAAAGAAGACGTATTATATACATGCGTAGTTTATTATTATAAAAAAATACATTACAAGGCAATAACTACATGTCTTTGAAATACATTATATAATAAAAAATTACAATTCGCTTTTATCTTTAAAATAATGTAACAAATAACAATACACGTACATTCAATTATAATATTTATTTTATGAAACAGACCAAAAGGTAATGTCGTATAAATGATTACACGTACCATTTTTGACGTTAAACCTCAATTTTTTGCCTTTTGTTGTTATATGTGTGTACATTTATGATACGAGTAGTGACGACTTAGTGTTAAGACACTTCGTCCCCCCCATCCCGCCTAATTCTGGAAGCATTGCGTGTTGATCGCCAAAACTCAACGCCGCGGTTTGCCTCGACACCAGAGCGAAGAAATGGAAATATAAACGTAATTAAATATATCACTTCCTCGAGTGGGAATCGACCCCACAACCGTCGCGTTACAGTCACACCTTTGTGCCGCTGCGCCACGATATCCTCATAAGAATATTATTATGGCAAATAATTAATAATAATATAATTATAGCCATGAGGAAAAATTATACTAGTAATATTTCATAGCAGGTAGCGTTCCGGCCTAACGAAGTTTAGCCATGAGTTATGGCGTCTATTATTTTGCTTGCACTCATTAGCTGGCGCGTCCCAACAATAACGTTAGTTTAGTACTTCCTTTCAACGCACTAATAATTACGAAGAATGTATAGATTCTGGGTGGGTACCTTTAAATTGATTATATATTACTTATTTCCTTTTTTAAAGACTATTATTTTTATATTGTTTCTAGAAACAGATAGAGGCAGAAAGAGATGAGAGGAAATAGAGTATCTTAACACTATGATTCGAGGTTTATTCTGCCTAGCTTGTAATGTGCGGGATACAAGCAAGTAGGACTAAGATTCTTTGTTTTTGTAGTAAGTAGAAGAAAAAAATATATATATAAAAACGTATGCGCAAAAAGTTCACCTTTGATTGTGTAGTTTGGAAGATAAATGACAAATCACATTCGTTCATCTATACTATCTATACTAATATAATAAAGCGGAAGAGTTTGTTTGTTTGTTTGTTTGTTTGTTTGTTTGAACGCTAAGATCTCTGGATCTACTGGATCGATTTACTTTGTTTTTGTTTTGTATGAAAGCTGCATTCTTCAGAAGTGCTATAGGCTATATAACATTACATTACACGTATATACTAATAAATTAAAATACTTACTAATTTGACATGCTATTTATTCTGCCATGTTAATAACAACCGTCGTCGCTACGCGACCGCGTTCGTTACCGCGTCATTTTGATATTCATCCTTATGAAAATTAATATAATAGTCACTTTTAGCATTCCATCTAGATTGAAATTATATTTGTATAGAAATTATATTCTTATATTTCAAGCAGGCGTAGCCGCGTCCGGGTCCGCTAGTTTAAATATAAAATATCAAAGTCAGGGAACCTAGCCTAATCCTTCCTTCCCATGTTATTTGTGGGATACAGCGTCAACTTGTAACTGTAACGCAACGGTTGTGGGTTCGATTCCCATTCAAGGGAATTTATTAATATTTTCATGTCTTCGACAATCAATCGTCAATTTAAATTCGACGGGAAATGAGGAACGGAGTGTCTTAACACTAGGTTCCCCTTTCTTATCCTGCTGTGTGCGGGATATAGCGTGAAGCTGATTTTTTAATATTAGATATTGCGTCAAAGCTTTTTATGTTTAGTGACTATGACATTTTTTATTTGACAAGCTATTGACATTTTTGGACTATTTTATTTTTATTCTTGTCAGCAGTTGAAACGCCAGTGACTAACAAAACACTACGAGATAACAAGCTCTTTGATTTTCCCTTTTATGAAATTCCAATTAAAAAAGTATAAAATTCTTACATATTTGGTAGCTTATGGATTTGAGAGGATCATTTTTTAAACAACAGTTTCTTTTTAGGGTTCCGTACCTCATATCTTAAGATTTATGATATTCTATTAATTAATAAAAGCAAATTAAAAAATAGTAGTTGGATACGATCCCCACTTGAATAAATGAAATATTTATTTAAATATATATTTTAATGTCTTAGCTCTTGTGTCTAGGTAAAGTGCGGTGTTGTGTTCCGCGATTCAACACGCAATGCCTCAAGAATTAGGTGGAAAAAGAGAGACAAAGTGTTAATACTTACTTAATACTTTTCCGCTGTTTCTACATCGCTAGATGACCTTCTAAGTATTATTATTCTATAAACTATCAAGAAGACAATATTATATAAGTTCTAACATTAATTAGTACATATTTGTAATATGAATAGGCTTTACAACCAACGTTTAATAGCTAGAGTGTCAACTGCAGGCATTTGCATCGTTCTGACAGCCTCAAAGGCCGACACGTACTAAGTACTAAACTGGAAAGCTAGGGAATAGGTTCTCTGTGTTGATATTCGCTCTGTTATTTCTATTGTACATCTTTTATATAGCAAGGTAGGCAGAGGGAACCTAGGAACCTAGTGTTAAGACATATCGTTTTGTTCTTCTGTTCCTTTACACATTGCGTGTTGAGTATGAGGTTTACTTCAATTGATTTTATAAATATATACAAACATTGTACATAACAGACAACTATTCTTATAATAAATATTAATAATAATTATAGTACCTGCTTAAAGTTTGGAGAAATATTTTCTTTAGCTTCAAGCTGTATTCCGTACATAGTAGAAAAGAGAACCTGAGAATCTAATGCTAAGGTACTCCGTTCCTATTAAGGCACCTCCGTTCCCCATTTTCCGCCGAATTATAGAGGCATTGCGCTTTGAGTGGTGGAATTTAACGCCGCACAGCGTTACCAGAACGATGAAAAATAACAAAATAATAATGGATCGAATACAATTATTTAGTTATTCATTAACTTTATATCCCAAGACGCCTAATATATATACCTAAATTACCTATTTCTTGTAACTTTTGTTATTTTATCTACATATTAATTAAGTTGTACATTCGATTCACTATATGTTTGCAGATAAGACCTAATGTTAAAAGTTCTAAGTTAGTAATCTAATAAATTACCATGAAAAAGAAAACACCAGAGAAAAACAAAAGCTTTTACGAATAAGAGCTTAATTTGATAGCTTAATATCATTAACACGGCCTTAATTGCTTCCGCTATCTTAAAAGCAATTCTTACAAGATTCTTGCTTATATGAAAAGTCAATTATGAGAAGACTAGTTTTTACCTGTGGATTCTTCTCTGTAGTAAAAATATAAATTAAAAAATATTTTATATCTAATTCTTGAGATTAGCGCGCTCAACCAAACAAACTGTCCACCTTATAATGTTAGTATAGATTTTTGTACTGTAAAAAATTCAGGTTGATTATCACTGTCACGTCGTCACGCCTTAACATTCAGATTTGATTTTTCGGGTAAATTTAATAAAGATTACCTTCAAAAGTAAAACCACATTTAGCTTCCCGGTCTTTTCTAAATATATTTTGTAGAGAGAAAATATTTTGTTTTTAACATTATTTAAGTGTTATTTCACTCTTAGGAAAAAGTACATGATATGCGGATAGGGGCGGTTTTATAAATAAATAAATATTTCAAATATTACAAATAACAATAGTTATCCATTACAAGTCCATAGAAAGAAAATTTAATTAATTTAAAAACGTATAAAAATTGAGTTTAGTGAGACATTCTTTTTTAAATATTATATTTTTTGTCAACTTCTCACTGTATTCCGCACATATCAGGGTAGGCAGAGGGAACATGGGGAATGAAATATTTATTGAAAATGATAGCAACTCTATTTTACAGACAAAACTCTCCTTCTATTTTAAACTTAAATACTAATAAAATTTAAAATAGAACAAAAATACAAATTATTACATATAAAAAATAATTTGGATAGGGACTGTATTATTATTTTTCTCAATTATAACTATTATTAAGGGATGAATAAGATTTGCAGAAGCATCAAGAACTTACAAATTAACAGATAAAGGGAAATTTCCAAGCTCCAATCAAAGTTTCAACTTTGTTTTGATTGTTTTGCTCTGGTTCCTTCAATTATACGTTTTACTTATAGATGCACTACACATAGCTTTCGTGGGATTATTTTCATTTTTCTATACTGATAAGGCGAAGCACGGTGTTAAGATCCACATTTTACTAGCAATGTCTCAAATTTGGATGAAAAGTTGATTGCAGTGTCTCAACTTTTGGTTCTCTCTGCCTATTCTGCTTTGTGATATAAAAGCATAGAGCTGAAAAGAAAAAAGGGTCTTTAAAATAAATTGACTATTAAGATTCTGGCTCATTTCAAATAATATCAATTTTAGTTTGAAGAAACTTACATTATTTTCCACATTCTTTGATATTGATTATAGGAAATTTGATTTTATCCTGTTATCTTCATTTATTTAAATAAAAACTACGTAATCCCTATATAATTGGATTTTTTTCATAGTCTGTCATCTCACAATTATTTTGTTAACAGCTAAATAACGTCCTTATCAATTGATAGTGCCTAATATAATTTCGATTGACAAATTAAATCAAAAGGTCAAATCAAAGACAAAGATTAAATTTTGCTATTTCCATTAATATCTGTCACAGTTTTGAAACAAGAAGACGAATGCATTAAGAAACAAAAATATTTACAATACCATAGTAAACTAAGCTTTTAATTATAAATAAGCTTCGCCGGCTCTAACGTAAACAAAACTAACTATATATTAAGAAAAATATAGTCGTTGTAATTTTAGAAACGTTCCACGTGCACCTTGTAAGCATGTAATGTGAGACGGTACGTGTCGGTTCGAGTTATACCAGGTTTTTACTATTTACGATATTTTGTATGTGGAAAAGCTAAAATACGGTAGCTTTTGTGTTGTTTTAGTATATTTAAGTTTGCTAGTGTATAAAATAATAGTTTACAGTACTAAAAATAGGATAGCCTATTGTTATAATTTATATATTGTTACAAAAGAAAGTGATTGTGAGTTTAACTTTAATTCAAAGATTACGTTTGCGTTTTATTAGCCTGGTGCTTTGAAATTTTACGAAAAATATAGATGTTTTCTTTTTTTTTATATCTTCACGCTGTATCTCGTACACAGCAGGGGCAGAGGGAACCTAGTGTTAAGACTCTCAGTTTTCCATTTTCCGCCAAATTCTGCAAGCATTGCGTGTTGAATGGTGAAAATCAACGCCACCTTTGCGTTAACAACAGAGCAAAAAAAATTAAATATGAATTAGATATTTCGTTTCCTCGAGTGGGAATCGAACCTACACTCTGTGGCTTTTATTATCTCATGTTTGTGCCCCTGCACCACGACTGCCCTCAACAATCTCACCATGCTATGGCTAGATATTGCGCGGAGAGAATTCACACTAGAGTCTCTTTTGTGTACTCCGCTGTATAGAACTATCAATATATATAAAAATAAAAAGTTAAACTATCCTTTCTTGTAAAACGATCCCTCTATGTAATAAAACCTTTGTTTAGCCGAGCTAAGCTTGTTATTAACACCGAAAGCGTCTAGTCAGCTAACTCCTAGGTCATATAAGTTTGCTTTTAAATTCCTAAACATGTGTTGCTGGTATCTATATTAATATAATTTATTGCGGAACGTGCCCACTTATAAAGCTCGTCTTGGATATTAAAAATGAACTGTAAGTGCTTTCTCAATTTTTGTATTTTCTTAATTCTTTGTAATAATAGTTTGTTTTATTCTTCTTCTTAAATGTCGCTTATATGTGACTATAAATGTGGTAGGTTATGGGTTCCATTCCCACTCGAGGAAATAAAACATTTAATATTTTTATTTCTTCGTTCTAATGTCAAGGCACGCCGTTGAGGTCCGCCAGGCAACACGCATTGCCTCCAGAATTCACCGGAAAGTGGGGAGCGGAGTTTCTTAAACTAGGTTCCCTCTACCTACTCTGCTCCATGCGGGTTGCATGAAGATAAAAAAATAAGCTATTGCAGATATCATATTTAAAGATTTACGTATATATACTGTGGAGAAAATCAAATGTTTTCTTTGTTTTTTTGCTAAAATTTCCTTGCATCATTCCCTTAAACATTGTATTGGCTGTAGGCCAAAGTACGTTTTATATACTGAATTGACGTTATATTCGTAATGTCACCCTACTGGAGCTCTAAGATATGTTGACATACAATTTGGTCCTATCTAAGTAATAAATCTTTATAGAATATGTGAAATATCTCACGAAAATCAAATATGAGTTATAATTATTTTTACCTATGGTATATTTTGCCTCAATTAAGAAAGATTATGTGTTCTATATTATTTTAATAAATTTTATTATTTAAGGCCTTTCAATTATTAGTTTCACCTGATAACACAATATTTCTTAACAGTGTTATATCACTAAGATATCTTTGACTAAGATGATAAAAGAATTTTCCCGCTATATCAAGTATCTACCGATGTAAGTTTTAAGGGTTAAAGATTAAATTTCAGTCATTACCTACGCCGAAAATTGCGGCTTAACAAAAATATCTTTTTGTTTGAAAACTTTATAATAATTTTATAATTAATGATGAATTTCAAATGTCTATCTGCTCTTAGCATTAAGAGATTTTTATAGAGAATTGAAATTAATTTAGTAGAAATATTATTATAGTTAAATCGAGTTAAAATGACTGGCGGTTAGATTCACTTAATGAAGTATTTATGAAAGTTAGTGAGGCGAAATTGAGAAAATGAAGAGGTATTATTATTGAAAGAAATGTTATGCAAAAGAATATGAAAAACGTTTAAATTAAGTTTTTTTATACAAAAGAATGTACTGAATCGCAAATTGTTTTATATTAAAAAAAAGTATTCAATAGGTTTTTGGTGATAACGTACGGTGGTTGTTTGTATATTCGATTCTAAATTATAATTAGGTATATTATGAAACGTGTTTTTCCTTTCCATCTATATATAGCTAGACGAAGCGTGACATATTTTATACAATAACAAAGCTACAATTAAGTTAAATAAGCATTAATAGAGCTGCAAATAAAGTATTTTTATATCATGATAGCCTTATAAAACTGTAAATATCGTTTTTATAATAATCTATACTAATAATATATAACTGAATATTTTGTTTAGTTGATCACACTAAAAAAAGAATGAACTACTGGTTCGTATCAAAAAAATATCCACTTATTAGTTAATCCTTGCGAAGTAAAATACTGTATTTGAAGGAGTTACCTTGGGCATATAGAATGTGTCATTCATTGTAATCATTCTTAATTATTTCCATTTGATCACAAGGGGTAAATCCACAGGTGGACTATATTTTTTAGCTTCACGTATCCTGCACATTTCATCTCCTTTCCCCGTTTTCTCTTGAATTCTGCAGGCATTTCGTGTTGAGTGGCAAAACTGAAAACCGCGCTTTTCTTCGATACCAGAGCTAGAAATTGAAAATATTAAATACAATAATGAAATTAACTTTAAGCAATGGACAATAACGTCCATTGGGTTTTAGTTTATTTATCATATTATTCATCTATAGTGATTCGTAGAAAACCTTATCATTTGTTACAGTTAGATAAAACTAAAATACTATTCATGCTTTACTCATATTAGTAAACAGATGGACGGCGATTACCCTTATTATCTACAGTAATATCTTTTTTATTTTCTAAATTGCGCATCGCTAAAAAATGGATCAGATTTTTCCATATATTACGCATTTTTAGAAGTTTTTTTTAACTTGCCGTGTTGGTACGTATGTTAGTGTCTCCTCAACCTCAATTTGATCCATTTCCCTGGGTCTAGTTTTAGTTTTGATGACAATGAAATTATATATAATCTAAAATAAACAAAGCCAGTAAAAAATTGTAGTTCATATTTCACTTCCTATATCTTATAAAACAAAGTCGCTTTTCGTGTCTGTCTGTTGTTTCTAACTCTTCTTCTTCTAAACCACCCAACGGATTTTATTGCGGTTTTCACCATTAGGACGAGTATTTTTCGTAGAAGGTTTATATATAGTTTATTATTTGTACATTCTTATATAAATTAACATAAATACGAAAAATATGAATAAAGTCCTACCCGCTGAGACACTTTCGCGCATGCGCTGCTTTAATGGTAAGTACTACATGAAAAAAATGTACTGGAGTATTGTTCCTCTCAATGAGATCTACAAAAAAGTCCGCGAGAGCATATTTTTATCTTTTAAGGATAACGTGTAGTGATCATATTTCTGTCTAAAAATAATAAT
>HE671983.1:149590-171396 GCA_000313835.2 Heliconius melpomene melpomene | reverse complement strand
AGATCAAAACTGTCTTTACTGTTTTTCATTTTAATAAGTACTTTAGAAGTAGTTACAATATCAAAAACGGGCGGCCCGTGTTTGATTCCCGGCCGATGCATTCTATTTAATTTTCCTCACAGGCAGCCACGTAGTGCTTGCTTTTCATCAGGGACAGAATACCCTCTTCAGCATTAACCACAAGCAAAAAAAAAACCCGCCTGCCTTTATAGCTACGAAGATTTAGATGCGTTTGCACGTATTGGATACGTCGTAATTAGAGTTGAATGTATTATTTCAGCGCGATATATTTTTTGTAGTAGTTATTAGTAGGTAGGCTTTTGTTTATAATTTCTTCCGTTTAAAAATAGTCATTTAACTATCTAAAAATAGTCATTTAAATATATTTTAATAAGTACTTGAAAAGATTAGTAGCACAGATTTAAAATTACGGTACCTACTAAAAAATCCTTGCTGTGTAAAACAATTGGAAAATCCTTATTGAAACTACGAAAATGCGGGTTGCATTAGGGTTTAATTAATTTTCACATTGTATTAAGTGCTTTGCAAACATACATTATATGAATAATCCAGTAGTAAAAGCGGGCGAAGCCGCAAGGGGGTCGCTAGTATTAAATAAAAAAAAGAAAAGTAAAAGAAAATGATAAAGCAACTCTGTCAAAACATTTTACATTTTTTTCTGATTAAGTAACTCGCTCTGTAACTGGTAACTGGTAGACTTCACAAAGAGACAATATTACGGGAAAGTCCCGGACAATATACATTCATTAGGAGGTGATATTTCTTTTGTTTAAGGAAAAATAATAAATAAAGTTAATGTTTTTGATGGTTCAAATGTAAATTTTATAGCTTTGTTAATATTTTTTAATGTTTGTTCTGTATGAGGATTTATCTTTTCATTTCATCCGCCACTCAACAAGCAATGTCTCCAGAATTTGGCAGAAATTGGGGAACGGAGTGTATTAACACGAGGTTGCCTCTGCCTACCCTGCTATGAGCGGGTTATAGCGTGAAGCTGATTTAATTTAATTTATTTAATAAATAATAACAAATTACTGTATATTCATCGGGTAGTGTTTCAACACTATCTCCCCATCGAACAATATGTAAGAAAGCGTCAGTTCAACAGTGTTTTATCGGACAATCGTTCACAATCCAATTTAGAACATCCGTTGATATTATCGATAAACTTTCGAAACTTTAACCGTTCTCATATTGGATTGGAAGTTGGTGGGGATGTTATCAAATAAATGGTTTTCACGAATCACTAATAGGTTCTGACAAGTGATAAGCTTTGGAGTAGCTGGGCTTTATCATAATTGATAGGCGTTGGGTGTTGTAAACAACGGGATTATTATTTTATTGTGGGTGTTTGTATGTATGAAAGTTTGTATGTATGTTTATAAATCGATATATGGCTTACTAAGCCATAGCCATCATAACACTAGGATGGTTTCCAAGGGGCATGGTTCAAATCCACTATATTCATATTTTTATGTTTTAAAAAAAAACATTTCTTCTTAAGTATCAAATATCTTTCGAATAATTTCGTAGTTATTTATTTTTTTTACAAAATACAAAAAAAAAGAGAGTTCCATCACTTATACAGCGAAACATTCTAGTCTACATTAAATAAAAATGAAAAAGAATTTATCCCGGGATTTTCTTTTAACAATTTAATAATGCTATTTACAAAGGGTGTGAAAATATACTTAGACGTGCTGAAGGCACCTTCTCTTTGATATATGATAGAGATTAAACGTTGATGGATGATTGTGGAGCTGAACTTTATTGTGTGATTATTAACTTCTCGTGAACAATTTGTAAATTTTTTTTATAGTCTCGCTGAATCCTGGGAAGGCAGAAGGAACATGGGAACCTAACGTTAAGACACCCCGTTCTCATTATAAGAAACTTCTGTTCCTCCTTTTTCGTTGAATTCTGGAGGCGTTGCGTGTTGAGGTGCGGAACTCATCGATGCGCTTTACCTCGTTACCAGAGCGAAAAAAAAGTTAAATATTCAATTTCTTCAATTGGGAATCGAACTCACAACCTGTATTAACAGTAGCACGCTTGTTCCCTTGTGCCATGACTGGCGCTAATATAGCAATGTGACATATGTGTCAACAATAAATAAATATTAATATTATAAATATAAGTTAATTTATAACGCATTCACGCTAAAACTACTCAACCGATTATCATGAAACTTTTTACATATATACTTAACGTTATTAGAAAGGACATAGAATATTTTTTATTTAAAGAATATATATTCCTTAAACGAGCGAAACCGCGTGTGAGTCTCTAGTAATTAATATAACAAGTATAAATTAAAATAAATATTGTAACTTGCAAAATTTTACATTAAACCACACCAAAATCAAATTCGCGTGTTATTTTAATTGCATTCACTGATGGCTCCATTGTTGACTCATATAAGGATAACAGATGATAAGAATAATTTGGGATCGATACGTCTCGTCAATGTCATATCGTCAATTTGTTTTATTAATAATTTTCTATATTATATAGATTTTTTTTATATATAAATGTTTTAATTTGCAAAGTATTTTATTTACATTTAACTGACACCTACAAAAGTGAAATTTGTGTTTTCTTGTTTTAAAATATTGGGATGAAGTACGATAATTAATTTGAGAAAAAAATATATCTTTTTATACGAATTTATATGATTTTTTTGCAGCAAGCTGTTATTAATAAAAATCTAAATCTGAGTATAAAATTGGAAGATACAAGAAATTCTGTTTTTATTATATTTAACATAACATAGAAAAATATAAATTAGTTATCATCATGTTGTCAGTGGAGCTCAGACCACTGACTCGATTCACAAATGTAAGCTTAAGAACCCTTCTTGCCTCCACTTACCGAGCGTCTCTCTCTACCTAATAAAATGAAAATAAAATATAAAGAAGGGAGTGAAAGAGTATTCTGCCTCTGTAAAATATATATTTATATTTATATTTATCTTCAACAGTTTCTAGTTTTTGTACTATTTTACATTGTTAGTTCAAAATAATTTTAAATCTTTCTACATAGATTTTGTTTTGATAACAATGCATCGTTAACTAAGTAATCTAATCCAATATGACGGTTTCAAAGCTCCGAACGTTATTTATTATTTGGTATAGACCCGTTATTTTTAACGGACTTCAAAAAAGAATGAGATGAGATGAGAGAGTAATTGGAACAGAAAGAGAGAACAGAAAAAAGATCCGAAGCTCCGAGAGTAGGTTGATTAGGAAGGCAGACCTTGACATTAATGCCGGGAAGAAGAAGAAGAAGAATATAGGTACTAAGAATTAGGTAATTGCTGGTACTTGGTCGATTTCAAGTATCTTTGGCATGTATGTATTAATGTAAACCAACTGAAAAGATTCATTCATTATTGAACATTTCATACAAATTATATTATATATATTTTTTATAACATTTTTGTTATTAAATGAAACATATTTTTTTGGCACAATCATATTACAAAATTATACTTAATCGCGAGGGAAATCTACTTTCATCAAATTATATTTTTCTAGTAAATACGAAGCAATGGCACATCGTAATAAGATTGGGTACAACGAACTCCAGACAGACATTCGATACGATTTTTATTTGCAATTGGTGTATTATTTTCCTTTTAGTAGAAACTGAAATGCATTCGAATCTTATAAGTTTATAAGATATATTTATTTTTGTTATATAGCTTCACGATGTATCCCGCATAAAGCAGAACCTATCCTGCATAGAGAGGGAACCTAAAATTGAGACTTATTAGCTTTGAGTGACGGAAATTAACACTGTGCTTTTTCTTGTTAACTCTTTCTTTACCTAATAACAGACAGACAACGAAACTACTGCACTTAAAAACTTATAAATTAAGAAGTGAAAGTGTTCCCCCTTAGAGAGAAATCCCTAAAATTCCCACAGAAAAGAGAAATAATGGAATTTTCCAACTACTTTCCATACAGAAATGTGTCTAATAACCTAATTTAACATATCATATTCAAATCCTGAACCTCACGACACTAATACTTAGGTTTCGCTTTCATCTCACTAATTTTCACTCCATTTAGAGTTTCTACCCACTTACATGCGTGAGGGTAGATCGGTTTAATTATATGAGGAGGTGTCACGTTAACGTGGTAGGCATAATTGAGATCTGCCTTGCCCCGAGTACCCACTCGATGGGTTTACGTCAGAAGTCATGATAAATATCGCTTTTTTAATATAGATAATATTTTTGGTTAGTTATTTCGGAATGGTTATTTAATTTAGGTGGTTAAGTTAGAGCTGATGTGAATAACCATATATTTTTAATTAACTATCAAATAGCACCAGATATTGTCTTTTTTTCACATATTTTTAACTTCACAATATAGTGTTTAGACACTCTATTCCCCACCTTTTCATCAATTTACGAGATGTGGCGTGTTGAGTGGCGGGGCTTTTCTTTATTACCAAAGCGAGTAAATAATAGTAATTCATTCCTACGGCAGGGAATCGAATCAACAACCATCGCGACTATAGTCGGACAGACACTATGCTGCTATGCTACGGCGGCCTGATTGCTATATTTAAATATTATTTTTGTAAGCATTTTAGTTTTATAAATAGTAATTAACCATATTAAAAACAAAGTATAATGATAAAAACATTCTTAATTTAAATTCGCTGTCAAAGGAACTCATAAAAGTTGAAGGCTGAGAGTCCAAAACGCCCTTTCAAGTTGGCTTGTGATGACAAGGGATGATAATTACTTTAC
Organism: Heliconius melpomene melpomene; assembly: GCA_000313835.2. Classification (NCBI taxonomy): domain Eukaryota; kingdom Metazoa; phylum Arthropoda; class Insecta; order Lepidoptera; family Nymphalidae; genus Heliconius; species Heliconius melpomene. Next base: position 166,613 of record HE671983.1, on the reverse strand, counting down.
AAGGCAGACTTTTGTAATACAAATGAAAAACACTAATTTGATTCAGCATAAGGCTATATCCAGCCAGGAGGCCAGTGGCACAGTGGCACTAGTGTGTGACTGTAAACTCGACTGGTTCAGGGTTCGATCCCCACTCGAGGAAAGGAAATATTTATTTATATTCATCATTTCTTCACTCTGGTCTGGTAGCGCGGCATTGAGTTTCGCCACTCAACACGCATTGCTTCCAGGATTTGGCAGAAAATGGGTAACGAAGTGTTTTAACACTAGGTTCCCTCTGCTTACCCTGCTGTTGCGGGATACAGACGACAAGTATAAACGACATTTTTTTTCCTTTTACTACAAAAACCACACTATAGTGAAGTACAAGAATTGTCTGTAGAAAAATAATAATTTCGTATCTCGATATTAAAAGAGACCAAATATTCGATACATAATCCATTTTAAAGTAAATTATAATTTATTATTAAAGCGTTCTGCTTCGTTTATAGTTCAAAGAGTCGATAAATTAAATTGTCAACGATTTTAAAATAATTTATAAATATTGTATGAAGTTTGATATAAAAATAATTTACTATTAAAAATCTTAAATGATTTAACAGACTTGTAATATATAACAGGGCAATATTAAAATGGACAAGTGTTGAAGAAATTAGCTTTTTTAATCAATATTTCTTCTTCTTCTTCTTCCTGGCATTAATCCCGGCTATTACCAGGGTCTGCCTTCCTACTCAACCTACTCCACTTTGCACGATCTTTTGCATCCTTGGTGGTTAGACCATTGGCTCTCATGTTGCTCTCATCACAACATCCAACCAGCGCTTCCTTTGGCGTCCGAGAGGTCGCGCCCCAGGAACTGGTACAGCAATTTATGTTTCCTAAAATCACTGAAAATTGAAATTAAAATTTAAGTATAGAGCTTAAAAGTGGTAAGAACGGTACTGCACATAATTATAGTGCAAACAGAGGAATTCTTTTTAAAATTACTTTGGCATAAGTAAATATTTAACAGATTATATAAACACTAGGGGACGCGCACAGCTTCGCTTGCGTATTTAGGGTGAATTCTAATAACCCTTGAAACATGTGTTCAATGAAATATTTTTAAGAGTCTAAATTTCAAATTTTATAAAAATCGGTGGCGATTTAAAGATTTTTCCATACAAACTTTCAACTCCTTATTTGCACCCTTATGGGGGGGTGAATTCTAGAAAACCATGAAACATGTGTTTAATTATATACGTTTAAGAATCCGAATTTCAAATTTAATAAAAATTGGTGACGATTTAAAAAAAACCTATACAAACTTTCAACCCCTTATTTGCACCCTTAGGGAGAGAATTCTAGAAAACGATGAAACACGTGTTCAATTAAATATTTTTAAAAATTTAAATTACAAATTTTATAAAAATCGGTGCCGATTTAAACTTTTTTCCATACAAACTTTGAATTTATTTCAACCCTATTACAATGAATTATGAATACCCCTATTTCACCCCTTTAGGGTTAAAATATTTCAAAATCCCTTCTTAGTGGATGTCCAGATTACAAAAGTAAACATCTGTCCAAATTTCACGTTTTTACCATCAGCGGTTACGGCTGTGCGTGCGTCTTACCTCAGTCAGTGAGGACAAGTCCTTTTATATACTCGTATATAGATTAGAGAGATTTATCAAGTTAAATTTCATGAATTAATTGCAGATTTAGAGATACACATTTTCAATTAATACATGAAATTTAACGTAGACGTAGACACGTAGACATCTATATTTTAGGTATTTTACTAATACAAAAAAGTCCATAATTATCGTAGAAATTTCCTAAAAAATAGTGATTATATGAGATTTTTATAATATTTTATTGCGTATAATTTCATATATATTTTTCCACATATCCCATAAAGAAAAATCGGAAATTGGATTGTCACGTCATTCCAGTAAAATTGACTTCTTCAATGAATACACCGCTATAGCTAACTAATTTACTATTTGTCACTTTGACGTGACAGCTGCTTTATATAACTTATGTTACTTTAATATATTACCTGTCACTCTCGTGATTCTGTACTTATTTACTTAACCTACATATATACATGTACAATGTATATATTTGAGAATAAAATCATAAATATAATACTTATTACTATTCAATAATTAATGATTACCTACCTATTTCTCCCTGTACCCCGCACACAGCAGAGAAGGCAGAGGGCAACTAGTGATAAAAGACACCTTTCCCCATTTCCCCCGGAACTCTGGGGGCATTGCGTGGTGAACTCAGAGCCGCAATTTTTCCTGACGCCAGAGCAAAAAAATAAAATATTTCATTTCCTTGAATGGGGATCGAACCCACAATCAGTCGGCCTCATTATTTTAACAAGCAAAAAATAACATTTTATACATAGGCAAAAAAGAAAGAAATTACAAACAGAACTTACATAATTCAGATAACGGAGAATAAAACTGGATTTTTTAAAGTCCTAAGATAAAAGGTTGCCATTATCTCCATCGCCTCAGTCAATGTGAATTGCCTCAACCTTTTTTTATCTTTATTATAACTTAAAATTTGAGATCACTTGCAAAGCTATTTTTGTCCAATCTACAGTTTTTTTATCAGATATCTTAGGAATCTAGAGTTTTTAATTTAAAGTAAAATTATTTTATACATTATATTATTAAAACTAGCGGACCCGGACGCGGCTACGCCTGCTTGAAATATAAGAATATAATTTCTATAGAAATATAATTTCAATCTAGATGAAATGCTAAAAGTGACTATTATATTTATTTTCATAAGGATGAATATCAAAATGACGCGGTAACGAACGCGGTCGCGTAGCGACGACGGTTGTTATTAACATGGCAGAATAAATTGCATGTCAAATTAGAGAGTATTTTAATTTATTAGTATATATGTGTAATGTAATGTTATATAATAATAATTATAATAATAATAGAATTATTATAATGTTATATAGCCTATAGCACTTCTGAAGAATGCAGCTTTCATACAAAACAAAAACAAAGTAAATCGATCCAGTAGATCCAAAGATCTTAGCGTTCAAACAAACAAACAAACAAACAAACAAACTCTTCCGCTTTATTATATTAGTATAGATATAGATTTAAAAAGTTTTTAGAAGATTTTAAAAATATTATAGAGGTATATGTATTCCCATACATATACTAGTTTCGATGTCTCTAAATGGAAAATGAAGAACCTATCGAGAACGTCTTATTGGGAGCGGAATGTCTCAACATTAAGTACCTTCCCTCTGCCTACCTTGCTACTTTAAAAAATATAAAAATAAATATGGAATAATCCTTACAAAACTGTACAGTAATGTTCTAAATGTAGTTTGTTTTGTAAACTTATCCAGGCAACATACTAGGAATTTGTAAGGCGTTGTAATAAGGAGAGCTTTACATATTTTCTCTAATCTACATACATAATAACTGTTGAGTTTCTTGCCGGCTCTTCTCAGCAGAACTGCCTTCGGAACCGGTGGTAGCTTTTTGTTCATATGTTCATTCGATGATTCAAAAGTGCTTATAATAATTGCCTATTTGAATAAAGAATATTTTGAATTTGAATTTGAATATATATTTCTATACTGATATTTCTGAAGCTACAGTTTGTTTGGTTGAACGCGCTAATCTTAGCAACTACGTTTCACGTAACCCATAGTAGGCTACCTGTAGCTTTGCGGTTTGGAGAGTTAATTCGGGCGCCTAGGATGTGTCACATATCATACACAATTCTTACATAAATTCATTCTACATCTTTATGGGTAAAAAGTGTTGTTTTTTTCTGTTTTTCCATCTTTTATTATTCTTAATTTTTATTTTTCTTTTATGTTTCCATTATGTATGCAATAAATACATATATTTTTACCTATAAACGTATAATTACCGATAAGTATGTAAGAGTATATATGGAGTTGCTTCCTATCACGTTTTAAATAAATAAGTAACTTGCCAATTTAAAAAAATCTTATACCAGAAATATCCATTTTTAGTTATTCCACCGAGAAATTAAATTAATTATCCAATTTCATTATAATTAATAAAATATTTAATTAATTTTGATTAGCAACTAATTCTATAAATACAACATCGGTGAACAATTATTCTAATATATACACTATATAAATCTTTGGCTATGTTGTTCCACTGACATTGCATATTGATAGCCTTATTAATGTGAGAGTGAGTTTGTATATGAATAACTTAACGATCACACCTCAAGCTTGGACCTAACTTAGTTTGTGTACTAAATCAAATATTCTACTATACATAGCAGATTTTGAAGCTTGTATACCTTAAAAACTTATTAATATTAAAATTGTAAAATTGTAAATGCGACTGGTGGTGGGTTCCATCTCCAATCGAGGAAACTAAATATTTAATTTCTTAGCTCTGATGTCGAGGAAAAGCGCGGCGTCGAGTTTCCCCAATCAACATGCAATGCCCTAAAAATACAGTGGTCAGTGTCTTAACACTGAGTTCCCTGTGTCTATCCTGCTATATGCGGGATACAGCGTGAAGCTGTAAAAAAAAGATATTTGACAATTTAAATTTAAAATGACTGGTGAAGATGATTTATCATTGCAGCTGTCATGTTTGTTTCTGTGAACGTGTTATTCTTCCTGTTTACTTATTTATATTTACCTGTATATAAAAATAGCTAATGACACATTTCAACTATGTTAGCAGTTTGGATACTTTTGAAATAAATGTGATGGCAGGTAGAACTTCTCCACTTTTCTCACTTATCTATCTTTTTAGGATCTATGTAAATATTTATTTACCATGAGTGATAGTCGAACCCATAACCTGGTGCGCATAAAAGGCACACTTGTGACTGATCCCAAATATATTTTATAAGAGATTTATTCTCTCCCACCCCACCACTATCGTTTACAGATTCTTCACAATCAGATATCTAAGCAGATTATATGAGTACTTGACCACGATATCAATTTATGAGGCTCGTATTTATAAAACACTCTTAACCTTAACTTTGAGATCGTTCTTGAGAGCGATTTTGAGATATATATAAAATATACGAATATTTGTAACTTAAGTTTATGTGAACTAACCCTAATGATGTCAATCCGAGAATAAACGCCAAAGCTAATTGGTAAGAACAGTACACCGTGATTGTTGACTTTCATTTGATTACAAACTGTAATAAGATCTAATTTCTCCTCTTTATAAACAATTTACTATATAAAGTGAAAATAATTTCCTAGTTACTGAAAATACTGAATATAGTATTATAGGCCTCATTGGGGGAGTGGGAAAGAGAGGGGGAGGATAATAATCTTCACTCAACTCACAGTGCCTCGAATTCGGACAGAAAGTAGAGAACGGAGTGTCTTAACACTAGGTTTTCTCTGCCTACCCTGCTATATTTTGAAAGCAATGATTTTGGATTTAATATTTTTAGGGAAAATACCATAATATTGTTTGAATTTCTCTATAAAATAAACGGGTAATTTTCCAAAAAATAAATCTGATTAGGGCAGCCTCATTTTTATATAGTCCATAGAGTTTTATGGACATTTACAACAATGAATTACTGGCTCCAATCTATGATTTCTTTCATGTAAATTTTTATATCCGCTCGTAAAAGAATGAAGCTATTAAGGTAACAGGGTCAAATAACATTTTAGCTGGAAAAGTAGGAATTTCAAAGTAATCCTATAGAGTCATTTCAATATATTTTCGTTTAAGCATGCTTAGTAAAGCAGTACGAGTTATATTTTAAGGAAACTAATATATCTATATGTTTTTCTATATTCATTTTGGTGTGTTTTTTTTTTCGCAGATAGAAAATGAGGCTAAAGTAACTTTTTTTTAATTTATGTATTTTATTTGTTTATTTTCCATTTCTTATAATATTTTAAAGGTATAATTTTAAAGATGGTTTTATTGAATAATTGTAATATAAATTTAATTTATATCATAAACTGTATGAGTTCTCTCCCATTACTTCATATCATCCAGGACTTTCGTCTAAATTTATCCTAAGAGACTTATATATAGTAGGAAAGTAGAGGCATTGCATATTTTCAGATATTCTGAAAATAGTTTCCAACATTCACTTAGAAAGGGAGTTAAATAAAAAAATATCAAAATGTCTTTGTTCCGCTTTACGCTGTATCTTAAAAATAACAGGATAAAAAGAGAGAACACACCATTATCTGTATTTTGTTAGAACATTCGATAATGCCGTTCAAATAATGACGGAACTTAACGCCGCGCTTTGTCATACCAGAGCAGGGAAAACTTAATCATAGTGTTTACAGTCAAATGATAGGTGGGTGCTGAAAGTTAACAAAAATTAAGAAAATTGCATCTTTTAAAACTACAAATGAATACAATAACTTTTATATACTCGTACGTAATATCTAAACTCAGGTACTACAATTATCTACTACTACAGTTACTACTAAAAATTTCTACTAGATATTTCAACCTAAAATTTTGAAAAAGACTTTATAAAGTAAACACCAAAGGACTTGAACAGAAAGAAGTATTATATATTGCAGCGACATAAAGTAGGTCAATATGGCGATGCTGGATACGTTGAGAGCATGGGTAAACATTTCTATTCTCCAGGTTCACCATTTGTCTTCTGCTATTACTCGTGTTATATTTATGTAACTTTACACTTTATTTCCATAGTAAGAGCTAGAAATAACTTACTTATGAGGCGAGTCGTGGTGCAAAGTGTGAATGTAAACGCGGCTGGTTGTCGGTTCGATATCCACTCGAAGAATTTTTTTTTTCTATTTCTTTGCTCTGGTGTCGGGGCAAAGCGTGCCGTTAAGTTCTGCCACTTAACACGCTTTGCCTTCAGAATTCAACGAAAAGTGGGGAATATGGTTTATTTTTTTTAATTGTAACTAACCTACTTTCCCCGATTTCGGCCTACATTCGAGACATTGCGCATTGAGTAGCGGAAGTTAACGCCGCTCCTTGTCTTGTTAGAGAAATGTTAGGATTTGATCTGAGCGAAATGACTTTATAAAAGAAATAACTTCAAGTGGATATCGAATATATTTACTTCTAAATACTATATAACAATTTATACTAGCTCCCACCTACGGCTTTGCCCGCGTGACCAAATAGAAATACCTAACAGTAGTAAGTTTGACCGCCAGCATAATGAGTTACGTCAAAACACTGATATAATGTAAATTATATCTGATACTAGCGGCCCGCTCGCGGTTTCACCCGCGTGAACTATGTTATTATTAATTTCTGTCTCCATGGCTACGTCCTAGTGACGCCTATGCAAAATTTGAGACTCCTAGCATTTGTAGTAACGAAGTTTCATACAAACTTTCGACCCCAAAAACAACCCCTTAGAAGTCGAATATTGCAAATTCCCGTCTTAGCGAGCACCTACGTCCTATAAGTGACTCCTATGCAAAATTTGAGATTCCTAGCACATGTAGTTTCTGAGATTTCGTGATGAGTGAGTGACCTTTCGATTTTATATATATAGATTAATAACAATTATTTATTAATATCAGATATAATTTACATTAATTAATAAATAATTATCCAACATAGAAATCATTAGTAAATCACAACCAATAGTTCCTGAGATATTGCGTACCACCAAACCCACCCTTCAGCTTTATAATATTAATATACATATAGATAAAAATAACCAATTAAAACAAATAGAAATTAAATTATAAAAAATGTTTTTTATTATTGTATTTTGTAGGGTGGTTGAGTTATTGTCAAAAGTAAGCGTCGCTTATCACGCGAACGCTGTAATCAAATTAGGCGCTCAAACGGTAATCAGGGGAAATTCAAAAACCTTATTTCTATTGAAATAAATTATCAAAGTTCTCGTTTAAAAATATAATTATTTTTTTCGGGTTTTTGGAAATGGCAATATAAATTTTAGTTAATTGGCTTAATTTTTTTTATTTGCTTAAAAACAGTAAGTGTTAAATATAATTTATTTTTGTGTTGAATAATTTTATACTGAAAATTTTATATTAAATGTTCAATCTCAAATATATAACACTCTGAGATCCATGTTACAAGAGAACTTGGATTGATTCACCCACTCAAAGGTTCTGAGGTAACAAACATACAAACATTAAAAAAATACAGTCGAATTAATAACCTCCTTTCGGAAGTCGGTTAAAAAATATTAATAATGTATCGACAACGTGTTTATCATTATCGATTATACTGCGATTTTTGCTTGAAATTCATAAAAACGATCGTAAAATATTATCCAAAATATTTTATTGATCCGTTTGGAAGCCAACGGCCTGGTTCAGTACGAGTGTGTTACTGAAACAATATGAGAATTGAACAAATAAACATCTTGTCCCAGTTCCAACGCCCGCAACGTCCGGTTACGAAATACAACGTCAGTTTTGTAAGTTAAATGAATAAATACTTACGCTTATATAAAAAAATATGTGTATATGTAATATTTCAAAATATGTATTTTTGTGTGAAAGAGGTGGTAGATAAGATCAGATATCCTGTTAATAAGTCCAGAACTCAACGAAGCTGCTTGCTCGGTTACCAAAATGAAGGAGTAAAAATTAATTAATAAATAATAACTCATTCCTCCTAATTGGAATCGAATCTACCTACTATATATCCTTGTGAGCCACCGGGCTACGTCGGCCTTAAAAGTAAATAAGAATTAATAATTGATAATTGCTATGACCGAATGAATTCTGACGACATCGTGATAGTTGTGGGTTCCATTCTCACTCGGGGTAAAGATTAAATTACGGACTTATTTTTTTTATCCAATGGTTTTCTGATGTATTACAAATAACATTTGTAGCATAATTTGCCCAAACCCTTTTATAAATAGATAATGAAAGTTTGATTAGCTGGAAAATATTATTTTTAAAGCAATTAAAAAAAACTAATTTTAACAGTAATCTAGGAACCGCAAATTGCTAAGGTAAGGAAGGCAAAATTAAACAGTCTACTTCGCAAATACGAGTATCAGCTAAGCATTTACAAGAAGACAAGTCAATGTAATATAGAAGTAGTATAATAGTTCTAATATACTACTTCATGTCCAATAAAGAATTATTGGGAGAAAATTCTTCGCATTCTCATACAGATGATTCCTCATAAGCACGAACAAACCTTTTATTTATTATTTTCTATATTAAAACGTCATTGTGCGAATTTACGTTCATTCGTGGGGACTTTTAATCAAAAATACTTCGGTAAATATTTTTCAATTGTCCCGTTTACTTTGTTTTGTTTGCAATGTATGGCAAAATTCAATTTCGTTTCGGAATTTTTAATTGGATTCAAATGTAATTTACACGTTATAGAAGTTTAGATGTTGTGAAAATGTTTTTACATTGGCTATAGCCACATTTAGCGCAATGAAATATATGAGACATCTAACTGTAATTCCGACGATGGTAGATTCTACTCCCACTCTGTGAAATTAATTATTTTTATTTCAAAATATAGCAAAATTCGCCATTTAACGTTTATATTTCTATTTCTTCGATCTGGTGTCGAGGTTACGCGCGGCGTTGAGTTCTGCCACTAGACACGGAATGCCTCTAGAATTTAGCGGAAAGTGGGGAATGGAGTGTCTTAACACTATGTTGTGCACCCTGCTGTGTGCGGGGTACAGCGTGAAGCTGATTTATTTATTTTGTCATGATGTAATTTTTTTTTAAACCTAAGATGCTAAAATATTTCTAAATAGGTATTATATAAAATATTTTTAGCTTCTTTCGTTACGATGCAAATATTATATGGTTTTAAAGACATTAATAAGAAGACTTTTCTAATAAGAAAAGTTCATTGAAAGCCTGAGAATAGACATAATTTTTGTTTCCGTAAAAAAACTTACTAACTTATCTTAAAACGATCTATATAATAGGTTAGAATTCCATTTATGATATAATTTAGGACTTAAAATCTTCTTAGTCACTATACACTAGATGTGGCGTTGTGCTCCGCCAGTCAAAGGACAGAAAATGAAGGGAGAGGAACGGATTAAATATAATTCTGATAGAAAATATTTAACTACCGAGCACCTACAGATTATTTCTTCTTTTAACTTTGAGTCAAATGCAAATAGTCCTAAACACATATTTAAACGAAGTTTGAAGGTGATCTAAAAGGTAAAATTTAACAATACAACGGCTTAAACATCCCCTTTTACAAATAGAGGATTACACCAGAGGGCAAGAGACTTCCAAGTCAAACCCACCACAACAGAGAGAGAGAGAGAGAGATTCAACTCATTTTACATGTATTCAGGACAGTACACGAAGAATAATCGCAGTCGTTAGTTTAACATAATAATTATTGCAACTGACAGACGGACGTCACCTCAGTCTATGGACTTCTTTCAGCGGTCACAGGTCCGCAGTGTTCGAAACGTCGGTTTTAAGGAAATATATGTATAATCTGTTTTTTTTATAATTTTTTAACTGATCGGTGCCCGTACTTGAAAGATATATTAGAAAAACTGCCATTGGAAGCTTTCGTCAATGCAATAGAACCTTAATAATAATTTTTAAATATTTATAACAATCATAGTTTAGTTAAAACAGCGCCAACTATGCTGATACTCTAGAACTTAAAGACAAATTATGCTAAATAATAAAATAAATTTAATTTTGTTGCAGAAAGTCGTCAAGGAAGCCCCGAAATGACAACAGACAGCGCTCTAAATTCTCAACGGTAAGCCTTCTATAAAAGTTGAGAGTAATAAGTTAGAAATATAATATCTAATTTTAAGTTCCTTTATTTCTTTATCTGGATGGATAATTTTTTGCAGTTTATTTATTGTAGTTTGTGGTAGTATATTGTAGTTTTGATTATAATATAGTACTATAGTTAGCTTCCCGCAGACATCATGGTAGGTAGTGGGAGCCTAGTGTTAAGGCACTCCGTTCCTTACTATCCGCCGATTTCAAGGCATGTTAAGTGGAGGAACTCACCGTCGGGCTTTTGCCTTGGTAGAGCGAAGAAATAAAAATATTAATAAATAATAATTCATTCCTTCGAGTGGAGATCGATCCCACAACCATAGCGTTACAGCCGCAAGCAACCCGTAGTAGCAAAGTAGTATTTATAGTAAAAAAATATGAATAAATAATAAGAAAATTGAATCAAAAACTTGATAAAACCAAAGGTCGATCACATACTGTTCAAATGAACTAAAATATAATAGGAATGAAGTAGTAGTTGTTTAGTACCTACAATATTACACCAATTAGCGTATGTTAGGCACATAGTATATGACGTCATTATTAATTAGCACTATGCCAGTTTCAAATTTATTTATTTTTCTTTTTCTATAAGATTATTACTCAAATGAAATTAATTCCCACTTGAGGTAAAATATATTTATTATTTTCATTTCCTCGATATGGTAACGCGGCGTGGCATTGGGTTCATAGTTGAGTCCCGGTACTCAAACTGGAATTGCCTTCAGAATTGAGCGTGTGTGCTTAAAAAATGCGAAACGAAAACTGAATATTTATTTATGTTTATATTTCCATTTCTTTGCTCTGGTGTCGAGGCACTCTTAACACTAGGGTCCCTCTGCCTACTCTCCTGTGTGCGGGATACAGCGTGAAATTAATTTAATTTTATAATTAAATTCGTCATCCGCATACGACAAGAACATTAATTTATATTTCCAATCAAGTTGTATTTACAAAATATATCTTTTAATATATCATTTTCGTAAATTTCTACCAAACGATGAATCAACCCACTTAACCTGTCTGAACTACGTTTTAGTCGATTAAACTTAATTATTGCAATCACATTCAATTTATTTCGCATAAAAAGATGAATAAAATTTTAGGAAACTCAGATATTGGGCCTAGAAAAAGAAAAGTTTTAGTGTCAATGCGGAGAAGAGAGTGCTCTTCTCTTCTCGAGTGGGGATGGAACCCACAACCAGTATATATAATAACCGGTATATATAATACAAATATATCTAATATAAATAAAAATTAACCACTTCAAAGGATATTGAAAGCGGCGCGATTTATGTGTGCTATATAATAGTAACACGTATCAGATAAAACTAAGCTTTATTTATTTAGCACACACAGATAATAAAAACGATTTTACCTAAGTAATATAAAACTTGGCAAATGCTTAATATTTAAAAAAAAATCAATTTTATTTCTGGACTTGGCTAAAAGTAATTTTAAAAAAATAATGTAATGATACTAAAAATGGTTGTAAAAAATATTTATATGTACTTTATATGTTACTGCTTCCCCCTGAGCGAGAATCGAACCGTTTACAATTACGACATCGGCCTCAAATAAAATGCAAGATATATATTTACATATTGAACTAGAGTAAAGTCGAGACTATCAAAGATCTGTAATATGTAATTTCTCTTCTTTGATTATGACTTTCCGAACGTGCCAGTTAAGCCGTAATCACTTCCAATGTCACGTTGTATGAAGAACAGCGGGACATGAGTTGAACTATGAAACATTTTCTTCTATTTTTAAGTAAAAGAAAATGTCACGTATTCACATTTTTCATATAATCTTTTATATTTCTAGATAGAAAAGTTTTATTATGTTCAAATTTTCAGTGTCTTCAAGAAATCATCACCAAACAACAAACTAACGTTATATTTGGCGTCAAGAGACCTGGTGGTGGAAAATGGCTGCATCGACAAAATCCAAGGTGTTCTGCACGTGGACACTGACAATATGGAAAATAAGAAACTGTTTGGCCAAGTTACGTTGACTTTTAGGTGAGTGATGTTAAAATATATTTTCTTCTAAAGTAGGTTAATTTAGCTAGTTACTTTTCTAGGGTTCAGTACATCATAGGTAAAAATAGAATATCATTTTGATGTCTGTCTGTCAAGAAAATTTACCTCGAGATCGAGTGGAAGTATCAAACTGAAATTAATAACAAATATTGAAGTCTATGGTCCCCTGAAGCTCAGAAAAATCAAGCTTTTAAGTCAACGCAATCAAACGATATGAGCATGGATGTATCGATTTTGCTTTGCGTTTTGTATAAAATTCACTGCGTAATCAAAACCTATAGGTTACTTCCCGTGGACCGACGTCATAAAATTTGGCACGAAATGAGAACTTATAATACAAATAAAGGAAAGAATCTGAAAAGTATAAATTTTATATATTCATAGAAAAAAAAACAGGAACAAACTTACATTTCATACAAAATAGGTACATATGCCCACTAAAATGAAGCGGTTTTTCTATATAAATTACTGATATAGTGTAGAATGCTATAATAGATTTGTTAGTATAACAAATATATAACCTTTACAAGACTTAAATATAGAAGATTTTCTATTGAAAACGTATGATTTATGAAAGTAGCTTACGTCGTTAACCGCGTGGGCGGTGAATGCTCCTATTCATTTTATCACAAAACGGGGCGAATAGAAACTATTAAGGACTGTCATTGTATACTAATTACTCTGCGTAGGTTATTTTAGGAAGTTACAAAATAAATAACAATAATTTCTTTTATGTGATTCTTCTATTTTACAAAAATGAATGTATAGTAAGTTATCATTAAGTTGTTAATTAGTACATAATATACAAATACTGAAATATTATTGTTCTTAGCTTAGCGAAGTAGATAGAAAAACTAGTGCCAAAACACTTTATCTTACAGTGACTGTCTTATTTGGGTTCCGTACACAAAGGTACTATTACTGAAACTCCGCTGCCAGTCTGTCACCATTGCTGTATCTCTTGAATCGTGATATTTAGGCAGTTGAAATGTTCACAGATAATATATGACTGTTGTCGCAATAATCACAAATACTAAAAAACAAAATAAAATAAGCATTTATTGGAACATTTGGGAGACATAGGGGGATAAAGTCGTTTTATAGATAGACTAGCGGACGTGCGCAGCTTCGCTTGCGTATTTAAGGGTGAATTCTAATAACCCATGAAACATGTGTTCAATGAAATATTTTTAAGAGTCTAAATGTCAAATTTTATAAAAATCGGTGGCGATTTAAAGATTTTTCCATACAAACTTTCAACCCCTTATTTGCACCGTTAGGGGGTGAATTCTAGAAAACTATGAAACACATGTTCAATTAAATATTTTTAGGAGTCTAAATATCAAATTTTATAAAAATCGGTGGCGATTTAAGAATTTTTCCAAACAAACTTTTAACCCCTTATTTGCACCCTTAGGGGGTGAATTCTAGAAAACCATGAAACACATGTTCAATTAAATATTTTTAAGAGTCTAAATATCATTTTTTATAAAAATCGGTGGCGATTTAAGAATTTGTCCATACAAACTTTCAACCCCCTATTTGCACTCTTAGAGGAAGAATTCTAGAAAACTATGAAACACGTATTCAATTAAATACTTTTAAAAATCTAAATTTCAAATTTTATAAGAACCGGTGCTGATTTAACTTTTTTTCCATACAACTTTGAGCCCCTATTTTACCCCTGTAGGGTTAAAATTTTTCAAAATCCCTTCTTAGTGGATGTCCAGATTACGAAAGTAAACTTTTGTCCAAATTCCACGTTTCTACCATCAGCGGTTACGGCTGTGCGTGCGTCTTACCTCAGTCAGTGAGGACAAGTCCTTTTATATATATAGATATTGGTACGGAACGATCGTATGCAAATGCGATTCGCACTTAACCGGTTTTTTAGTGTTATTAGAAGCAATGAGAATAATTTAAATATATCCTCTTATTTAGATCGAACCCACATCCCTGCTGTACTACGATGAATTTGTATTTATTTATTCATACATATTTGCCAATTCAAATTATAAATTATTATTTATATTGCATGAGTTGCACATACATTTCAATATTCATCTAATAATAAATATTGAATCCATTATACAAATTGCCATAGTGAAATATAAACTAAATATTATTTCTACAATGTTAAACATCAGGGGCTAATTGAATGCACTAATGAATTGCCCGAGACAAGATGACTCGAGAATCTAGATGAGATTAATTTGATTAATATAGCAATACTTAGATTGAAATTGAATTTAATATGGTTAGATTAGGTTAAGCAATTTTCATTTTAGTTAAGAATTGATGGGTGTGCAGATCGTTTTGTGTGTGTGTCCATCTGTCATGACGATTGGATTGTTCTATAATTGAGGATTTGGAAGTCAGATGACTGATGCTTTAGAGCTAATAAATTTGATCATGTGATTCACATCCCAGAAAATGCTAATTAACAATTGAAATCAGCTTCACACACAGCAGGGTAGGATGAGGGAACCTGGTCTTAAAACACTCCGTTCCCCATTTTCCGCCATGCAGCCGCCCTTTGCCTGGACACCAAAGCGTAAAAATGAAAATAGAAATTTAAATAAATATTTCAATTTCGCGACTGGGAATCGAACCCATAACCCGTCGCCTTAACACCTATACTTAGTACAATGGGCTAAAAATACATATAATAGACTGTAAGCATAGTAATATAAAACTACTCTTACAAGACATTATATTAGGTTTTAGTTGAAATAATGCCAAGCTAAGATATTTGTAATGCCCTTGACTGAAAGGAATATTGCCAAATAAAGTTGGCAGTATTGTATGTTATTATGTTTTTTTTTTTACATATATTTAAGGATATAAATATCTTAGGAAATTTGATTTAGATAAATTTAGATAAAGAACTTCTAGGTATTAGTCAATTCATTCTCAACTCTCCGCCCATTTTGGCGATAAAACAAGTGGACTAGCAAAATCTTTTTTTTTTGATTAAACAACAATATATTCCTCACAACATGCGTGGGAAACAACAGTGTCTGAATGGGAACGGAGTGTCTTCAGTGTTTCTTTCACATCATTGATATTTTTTT
The DNA here is from genome assembly GCA_000313835.2 of Heliconius melpomene melpomene. Lineage (NCBI taxonomy): Eukaryota > Metazoa > Arthropoda > Insecta > Lepidoptera > Nymphalidae > Heliconius > Heliconius melpomene. The sequence continues at coordinate 150,741 of HE671983.1, read as the reverse complement.
ACGTTGAACAGATACGGTCGAGAAGATGAAGAAGTTATGGGCTTGAAGTTCTGTAATGAAGCTATCATGAGCCTGGCGCAGGTATGGCCTGTACACTGCAGTCTTGAAAAAGAACCCAATACTCCACTACAGGTTAGATTTTATAAATTCTGTTTTTCGATCTCATCTATTTTTACTTTTAACGTTTAAAATATGATGAAAATGGTCAAAGGTCAAAAATATAAAATATATAATAAGAAGATTAAAGCTAGTAGTACTTTGATATTGTTGATATTTGATACAAATATTAGAAAGCTTCTAATCTATGTTGACATATGACACTCAACACACTATACAAATAAACATCTTATATCACATGTTCTATGAAAACGGCATCTCAAGATCGATCTTAGACTTGAGAGCAATTTGCTTATAATATGAATTCAGAAAGTAGTAAACGGAAGGTTTTGACACTGGATTCCCACTATTAAGCTTTATCCTATATCTTATAAAACAAAGTCGCTTTTCGTGTCTGTCTGTTGTTTCTAACTCTTCTTCTTCTAAACCACCCAACGGATTTTGATGCGGTCTTCACCATTAAGTCGAGTGTTTTTCATAGAAGGTTTATATATAGTTTATTATTTGTACATTCTTATGTAAATTAACATAAATACGATAAATGTGTATAAAGTCCTACCCGTTGAGACACTTTCGCGCATGCGCTGCTCTAATGGTAAGTACTACATGAAAAAAATGTACTGTATTATTGTTCCTCTTAATAAGATCTACAAAAAAGTCCGCGAGAGCATATTCGTATCTTTTAAGAATAACGCGTACTGATCATATTTCTGTCTAAAAATAGTAATTTCAATATATTTTTTATTGTGAGGGATATTTCTCCATAATGGTATTAATCCTTATCCTTTAAAATACTTTATTAAATTTCTACGTTAAACGAAGATAAAATTTGCTTTTTAAACTATTTCGAAATTGCGAATAGTTTTAGAGAAAAACGCATTTAATTATTGACACATCACGCCGTTCACACATCAACTGTATCGAGTCAAGTTTCACTTATCCCTTACTCTCAGCATATAAATAAGTATATTAGTTACGTTGGCCATTTAATGTAGACCAAAACTGTCTTTTACTGTTTTTCATTTTAATAAGTA
>HE671983.1:39781-149490 GCA_000313835.2 Heliconius melpomene melpomene | reverse complement strand
TAACCACAAGCTCGAAAAAAAACCCGGCTGCCTCTATAGCAACGAAGATTTAGTTAGAAGCGTTTGCACACATTGGATAATTGGAGTTGAATGTATTATTTAAGCGCGATATATTTTGTTTCACATTTTTTGTAGTAGTTATTAGTAGGTAGGTTTTTGTTTATAATTTCTTCCGTTTAAAAATAGTCATTTAACTATCTAAAAATAGTCATTTAAATATATTTTAATAAGTACTTGAAAAGATTAGTAGCACAGATTTAAAATTACGGTACCTACTAAAAAATCCTTGCTGTGTAAAACAATTGGAAAATCCTTATTGAAACTACAAAAATGCGGGTTGCATTAGGGTTTAATTAATTTTCACATTATCTTAAGTGCTTTGCAAACATACATTACATGAATAATCCAGTAGTTAAAGCGGGCGAAGCCGCAAGAGGGTCGCTAGTTCCGTATAAAGTACGAAATTCAATAAAAACAAATCCTTATACAAATATCCAGATTTTGACACTATTAATTTTATTATAGGATGCTCTCATCAAAAGGCTAGGGGCGAATGCCTTTCCTTTTCACCTGGAACTGACTCCGCTAGCGCCTCCAAGTGTCCAACTGGTACCAGCTAAGCAATATCATGGAGCACCCATTGGTACTTCCTACGACGTCAGAGCGTATATTGGTAAGTTTAAGTAGCATCTTTACATTTTTTGTGACTTTAGCGATGGTCGTAAGTTCAATCCCCAATTGGAGAAAATATTAAATTTTGAATTGTATTATCTAGTTATTTTTGTTTTGTCCTTCCAATAAGACGATATTTGGCGTTGAGTTACTTCACCTAATAGATAATGTCTTGAAATTGGGCATAAGGTGGAGAACGTAGTATCTCAACACGATTTTCTCTGTATAGAAAATAAGCATATAGATAAAATAAATATATAATATAAAATACGTTATAGTTTCACAATTATCCTGCTCACAACTTTTATTTCTACCGTATATAAATAAACTTGATTCAAATATATTTTTTAACAGAAGTCCTATACATTCCCGTGAAATATAATCCATATCGTCTACTGCCAAGCTTTTCGATCTAAATTCAGTATTGCATTACCAAATACCGCGCCGTTTCTCGCTCCACCCAAGGGAAGAAATAAAAATATGTAAAATATAGTTTTTTAAATTTTATTCAACTGTAAAATAAAGTGAGACAAGTCATAATTATTATACTATGCCAGTGTTAGCAAATAATGCCGTACACTTTGTTTTTAGTTGCGAAACTCAACGCCGCGCGTGTCTAAACAAGACAAATCTTGTTTGTTCAAGCAAGAAACTCAAAATAACTCATTGCCCCAAGTGAAAATCAAACCCACGACCATTGCGTTGACAGTCAGCCACCCTATTATCGCCATAATATTATATTTTATCTATATTGATAACTTGAATAATTTTTTTATAGACCCAAGTCAAGCATATGATATTTTTTAAGGTTTTCTGCTAAAATTAAACTAATTTTAGATGTATTTCATCTATATATATAAAAGGACTTGTCCTCACTGACTGAGGTAAGACGCACGCACAGCCGTAACCGCTGATGGTAGGAACGTGAAATTTGGACAGATGTTTACTTTCGTAATCTGAATATCCACTAAGAAGGGATTTTGAAAAATTTTAACCCTGAAGGGTCGAAATAGGGGTTGAAAGTTTGTATGGAAAAAAATTTAAATCGGCACCGATTTTTATAAAACATAAAATTTAGATTTTTAAAAGTATTTAATTGAACACGTGTTTCATCGTTTTCTGGAATTCTCCCCCTAAGGGTGTAAATAAGGGGTTGACAGTTTGTATGGAAAAATCTTTAAATCGCCACCGATTTTTATAAAATTTGAAATTCTGACTCTTAAAAACATTTATTTGAACATATGTTTCATGGTTTTCTAGAATTCACCCCTTAAGGGTGCAAATAAGGGGTTGAAAGTTTGTATGGAAAAATTCTAAATCGCCACCGATTTTTATAAAATTTGAAATTTAGACTCTTAAAAATATTTCATTGAACACATGTTTCATGGGTTATTAGAATTCGCCCTTAAATACGCAAGCGAAGCTGCGCGCGTCCGCTAGTTTACTATAAAATATCGTAAATCTTTTTACGATATTTTACCAGTAGTCCATTATGGATACGCCAGTTTGCACTCTCGCTCAAATTCCTATTCAAATATAATTTGGTTTACATTTGTATTTCATTTACTTTTCCATATATTGAAATACAGAGTGGAAAAATCTAAGAAATGTTAAAGGAAAAGTGTTATAAATATTGAAGATTAAATTATATTGATAGAAAGAAATCATCAATCAAGACTTTTAAATTATAATTTTCATATATATTTTTAATCCTCCTAAATATCTCTTTCGTTACTGAGAAAATGATAAAAACGAAAAACGGCAACCACGTAGTTGTGGTTGCTTTTATAATAATAAAATTTAATTTTAAACTAATCCTGACATTATTTTTTTTTTAAACAAAAATGAAAACTGTTTGAGAATTAAAAAATAACCACGAAAAGTAAATAAAAATTTCATTAAAAATTTAAGAACATTTTTGTTCATTTGGTAAATTTAATCAACTGTTCAAGCAAAATTAGCACTTGAAATGCAAATTATATAATTTTGTCAGATACAAGGGATGTAGTACGATGGCAATAAGAGCGAACGAATACCTAAATTAAAATTGAACATTATTTCTCCACGCCTTCCTCGCGTTTTAAGGAAAAAAAGGGGATCTTATGACTTCATTCTCCGTTATAAAATAAGAAAATAAATTTAATAGAGTAGCATTTTAAATGTAAAATGCCGATGTTTCGAATGTTTTTATAAATGTGGAACGTAAAAAGAGGTGTCTCTCCACCATTAGGTTCTCACCTACCTTGCTAATGGGAAACTTTTTGGCTAAATAGGTAAAGACGTAAAAAAAATAATAGAAATTTATTTATTTTCAATTTTATTTAAACAATTGCTATATATAAATATAGATAAATTTAAATGAAAAGTAATAATTCTCTTTTAAATGAAAAGCTTAATAACAACATCAAACATTCACAAATAGAAATACTTAGAAATTAGTAGAGAAATTAATAGAAATATTAAGCTTCAAACAGCCAAAGCTCCATCAATCTTCATACAATGTGACATACATACATCAAAATATCCACTAACTACTTCCGTAAGAAAATACTGATCATTTGTCTTCCTTAAACCCATTAGGGAGACTATAGGGTACAAAGGTTAAAGGTCATCTTCATTGACAAGGGTAGCTGGTTTGATTTAGATGTCAATTTTATTAATGATTTTACGAATAGTTATTTTAATATAGAGAATGATCAAAAGGAATTAGATTAGATAAGCTTTGATAAAGTATGGTCTGTGAAATAATAAAAGCTTATAGTAATATTTGACTACTATAATAACTTTTATAGTATTACTAGCGACCCGCTTGCGGTTTCACCCGCGTGAACTATGTTATTATTAATTTCTGTCTCCATGGCTACGTCCTAGTGACGTCTATGCAAAATTTGAGACTCCTAGCATTTATAGTAACGAAGTTTCATACAAACTTTCGACCCCAAAAACAACCTCTTAGAAGTCGAATATTGCAAATTCCTGTCTTAGCGAGCACCTACGTCCTATAAATAACTCCTATGCAAAATTTGAGATTCCTAGCACATGTAGTTTCTGAGATTTCGTGATGAGTGAGTGACCTTTCGATTTTATATATATAGATAGATAATTATATGTTTAAGTAAACGTCTGTATGTAACTAACATAATAAATCTAAAGTATTTGTTTGGCTAAACATAGTAATCTCAAGAACTACAGGTTTAAATTAAAAATGTGTTTTTACTTTGAATAATCTCTCTGTCGAGGTGGGCTATAGTCTACATTTGTATTTCATAACGTTCAGAGTTTCTATGTTTGCCATCTGCTGTTAAAGTATACCTACCTTACTCTCTCTCTCTCTCTCACCAAATTTATATGAGATTTTTACGAACATATCGTTTTTATTTATGTATAGTGCCTGTTCTTAAATTTAGCGAATTGTTCTATGTAATAAAAATCCATTTAGTAGTTTTTAAACAAGAATTTGGAGGATGAACATGTATGGAATTAATGTCTATTGAATGTCAGGCGGGATAGTTGCCAGCTAATGTAATAGTAAAATATACCAATGACTTTGAAAAGAGCAACTGTTGAGTTTCTTGCCGGCTCTTCTCAGCAGAACTGCCTTCCGAACCGGTGATAGCTTTTTGTTGATATGTACATTCAACGGTTCAAAAGTGCTTTTAATACTTTATTTGAATAAAGAATATTTTGAATTTGAATTTGAGATATGAGTATTCTAGCGCTTCTACAGTATACTCTTAGGTAACTATGTAATTGACAAGTATTCATATTAGGTTTATTTTTTTAACATTACTTTTATTTTAATTTTTAAAACAGCAGAACGAGCAGACGAGAAGGTATCAAGGCGGAACACAGTCAGAATGGGTATCAGAGTGCTGCAAGGGCCAGGGAAGGTAATGTCTATCCCGCCGATATTGCCGCATTCCCCCCACAACGCGCTTAGCACGCTGGCTCATCATAATGTTCTCAGGTGAGATCTGTTACTTATACTTTGCTTTGATATATCCTTGCTTATTTTTTCTTCTTCTTCTTCAGATAAGTATTGTTCTTCATTCTGTATCCTGTATATAGCAGGATAGACAGAGGGATTTATGCTTGAGGTCGTCGTGACGCAGCGGCACAAGGGTGTGACTGTAACGCGACGCTTGTGGGTTCGATCCCTTTCGAGGAATTGAAATATTGATTTACGTTTATATTTTCATTTCTTCACGTGGAATTCAGGCACTCAACACGCAATACCTTTAAAATTCAGCTTCTACCTACCCTGCTGCATACGGGATCCAGCGTGAAGCTAATAAAAAAGTATCTAATAAGTCTAAATAACAATTTCAGTAATTAATAAAATTTTCAAATTTAATCTTAAATAATAACTAATTAAGAACAGTGTTTAGCTATGGTACATATGTGCTTGACAAACCTTTCTGAATGGAATGAGTGAGAAGGGTCTAATATAACAATGTATAATAAAATAATAAGCAAAACGTATAGTCACCAAATGAAATGGCGCAACCTAAATATATTTAACGTAAGTGTTTAAACTCTCTTCAATTAATATTCGTATACTGAAAAGCAGAGAACCATATGCAAAATGGGCATGAAGAAAATGAAAAAAAGTATACTTAATAAAGCTCGGGGGTGGCTTAAGCAAATGTAGGTCTTTAGACTATTTATAAATATTTAATAAACCTTCTCATCAAGCATTTTTTTTACCTTTTGACATATTTTCCTACATTTATAAATATCCAGGCCAGTCGTGGCGTAGGGACACAAAGTGTGACTGTAAACGCCACTGGTTGTGGGTTCGATCCTCACTCAAGGAAAAGAAATAATTATTTTCTAAATTTATATTCGCAAAAGGGAAGTAATATCAATTTTCAGTAGTAGGCATTCAATATCATTGATATTTGAAATATGTGAAACACACGTACCGAAATCGCTAATTAAATATTTTGCATAACTTGTCAAGTGTTCAACATAGCAATAATAATTATACAAATTTAGTATAATACTATTTTTTGCCTGTGACTTTACTTGTAAAGGTTTTTAATATTTTTTTATATGTATATAAATAGTATGATAACTATGACTTTTAGGCTAGTCGTACCACAGAGATACAAATGTGCGGGTTGCATTCCCATTGGAAGAAATTAAATATTTCCATTTCCTTGCTCTGGTAACAAGGCAAAGGGCGGCGTTGAGTTCTGCTCAATACGCAATGCCAGCAGATGCTCACAGCAGAGCTACAGAGCTCGATGGAAAGTGAGGAACGGGATGTCTTAATGGTAACGACCTAAAGGGAACCTACTGTCTTAACACTTTCTAGGTTCCCTCTGCCTATTCTGGTATATACAAAATAAATCATGACTACTGTGTGTTTACGAATATATTTTTTTAATAGAATTTTAAGCCTAAAATTTCTAATATTTGTATAATTTCTAAATTGTTCGACGAAGAAGATTCCTCGACGAAGTATTTATCTAAGTTATTATAAACTATTGCATCCAAAAAGTTCAATCGGTGAGTCACCCGCAGGTACGATAAGTGGCTAGAACATTGCTACTATAGTTTAACTTATTAAACTTCATGTATTATAGTTGAATACGTATATATAATAGTTAAATATGTATTGTATGTTCATTTGTAAACAGAAGTGGGTCAAATAGTTTAATGAGAAACTTGTAACTTCAAAATATTTCACGAAGTGCTTTGACACGTAAGTAAGTGATGGGAAGTTATGTGAAACTAATCAATTTGTATTATTCTCTTCATTCGATTTAGTAACATAATTTACCTGGTTAATTCAAAGTTCGTTCGTTCTCCGTTCTCTCAAACTACCCCGCTAAAGTTAAAGCGTGAAACTAAGTCAAATTAGGGTAAGTTTCTTTCTTCAATTCTAGAGACATTGGGTGTTGCGTGATGAAACTCACCCCTTTCACCCCTGGGTGAAAATCGAATCCCACTTAATTCGAGGAAATTTAATATTTTCATTTCTTCGCTCTGGTACCAACGCAAAGTGCGGCGTTGAGTTCTGCCATTCAACCCGCAATGTGCAACCCGCAAAAATATGGCGTAAATCGAGTAACGGAGGTTAACCTAGGTTCCCTCAGCCTATTAAGCTATATCCGGGAAGGTGAAAAAAAAAGGGTAACACAATATATATCGAAGCTATAAACAGGGATACACAAGAATAGGTAATACAATATGCACAAGTCTGTAACCGAATAAAGCGGTCGTTAAATAAGTATATTACTTTTGATTTACCGCCATTTTATAGCCAATACACACTGGACGATTTCATATTTCATGGCGAAGAACGTTAGCAATGATGCATGAAGGAAATTTCAGTCGTAAAACTGATGAAAAGTATCGAATGAAAAATATTTAGCAATATTTTCCATGGTAGTTCCTTGTGTTATAATTAATTCTTTGTTTATTTTCTTTTATATATCCTAAATTTTTATTTTGTTTTTTTTTTTATAAATAGTCCAATGACAATATTTTCAAGTCCAAATATATTTTTTTCATTAATAATTTAATCCATTTTAGTCTTTAAAGAAATTTATTACGTAGAACTTTAATTTAGGAAATTATGTCAACAATAACTCTTCTAGAGAGTAATCATTTATACGTAAAATGTATAATCACAAATAAACGAATACTGTTTGAATCAAAATCAAGTAAAACGTCGTCGCTAAAAACCAACTTATACATATATTTAGAATCCATTATAAAAGATATTCTAAGAGCTTGCAAGAGCCCATTCTATGTTATCTTTGAAAGTGAAGTAATATTGCAAAGATCCGTACAGCAGATACTAATAACTCTATACTAGTAAAATATTAGTCCTATAAAAAGTAATAGATTACTTTCTCTAAGTAGACACATAATGTACATAGCAGGTTCCCTCTATCCACCCAGACAGAGGGAACCTGGGAACCTAGTGTTAAGATACTCAATTCCCGTTAAAACACGTTTGCTTCGTTACCAGGGCGAAGAATATATAAAAAACTATTAACAACATACATTAAAATTTTACTTTACCCATTTAAAATCATTTGTTAACAAAAATATCACAACAATGTCAAAAACAGACCTCCCGATCGATAAAGTAAAAGGATATAAATAAAGATGTGGGCCTGGAGCCGACATCCTTTGTCTCGTCACGTGTCAAATAAACGTCAATATAGAATACCGGCCATAGTTCCTCAATGCCTCTGTCGCCATCAACCCATACATAATTCACATTATCGTACTTCACTAAGCAGTTTTAGCGACCGACCAAGGGATAAGTGATTTGCTATGACGTACACGAACGACGACGACTACAGATTACAGTTACGCAAATAATAAAACAAGTGCGAGTCGTACTCGCCCATCGAGGGTTCCGTACCAATTTCATAATTGTAACTAAACGGGTAGTAAGTACAATTTATAAAAGTTGAATAGCTTAAATTGGTGGGTTAGAAGAATTTCATGTTTTTTTTTCTTATGCAATACCTATAAATTTTCACTTTTTACATTTTTACCTTTATATTGTAAGCTCTCACTTCGTCTGCAAACTGCAAATTTCATACAAAATGCTGCAAAGATGATTCTTAAGTGCTCGTAATTTTTAATAACATTGACTTAAAAAAAGGAATCCTAGACCTGATTACTTTAAATTAATTTCATACCTCTAAGCTATCTCGAGATGGAAGGTCCTGACAGACGGACAAAAAAACGATCCTGTAAGGGCAACGTTCTTTTCCTTTTGAGGTACGGAATCCTAATAATCAAGAGCTAGTCCGCTAGAAAGCCAAAATGAAAATAATTTATTTCCTCGGATGGGAATCGAACCCACAACCTGTTGCGTTTACAGTCGCACTTATGTCCCTGCGCCACAACTGGCTTCATTTTTATCAAAATAAAAAGTAGAAAAATGCACGCTTTAAGTTATTAAATTAAACCACACATGTTTAGGTCTCTATTTGGGTCAATTCTTTAACCATAAGTACTCAGCTCGGCCGCAAAATCTATTCAGAATCACGTCCTAGCTTATTGGAAAATTTCATATTAAACATTATTCCTTCATGTTTGTTACTAACTTAAGATTAAAAGTTGTAGAAATTTAATTTAAAACATCGATCGTAGCTTACAGGTGGTCGTTGTAAGGACTATTTTTAAATGTTTTTCAAGATAATTTTCTAATACTATTATATTATTTTATAAGTATTCCCAGATTTATCTACAGAAAAAACTAAGAGTTGTGTAATACATGTAACATATTCTATGTACCTGAGCTAACTTTGAACACTGGTATCGAGTTATATTTCATAAATGGACTATATAAGACAAAAATATTTTTTTCTACTTATTTAGAAAAATATTTATTTAGAAATTCCTATGTCGAATAACACTTTAAAAAAATATTAAAAATATTTTTTTCTATTGGAACCAGTACTTTCCAGAATTAGCCCGTTGAACCACACGAATTCTATAGCTATATAAAATAACAAGTATAGATTATAAATATACGAGTATATATACCTGTAGGAGAAAACCAAAAATATTCCAAGACTTTTGATATATACATCATTCTTTTCGTACATCGCATATACAAGGTGTAAAAATATACTATTTTATCATCGTAACTAACAGAAGCCCTATTTTTATGACATTTTAACGATATTGACGTAATATCTGGTATATTTTAATTATAGTTTATACTACTAGTATCTATATACCTACTTATAGCTGTTTTAGGAAAAACTTTTGTTTTAATAAATTTTAAGTAAGAAAAATTTAAAGTACAAGGAAAATAATATTAATGACAGACCTCATATAACGAGTTAGAGCAATTGAGATATATAATGAGTTAGAGCAATTGAGGGCAATCGTGACTCAGGGGCAAAAGGGTGCAACTAAACGAGATAGGTTGTGGGTTCGATTCCCTCTGGAGGAAATGAAATTTGTAGTTTCTCGCCCTGGTGACGAGACCAAAGGGGGGGACGAGACGAGGGGTTGAGTTTCGCCACTCATTTAACACGCACTGCATCCAGAATCGGCGGAAAGTGAGGAACAAAACGAAAGTCTGCCAGACTCTGCCTACATTAAGAAAAATGAAAAAAATAGATCACGTGATCTGATAAACCATTCCTAGTAACTATGGAAACAGATATTTTTTAAGGAAACATTTCATTTAGCAGAGCAATTTCACAGATATGTCACATGTCCCACCTCCTTGTTAAAAATAAAAGTAGCCATTTTCATCCACAACTAGGAATAACCAATCATAAAGTTTGGTCTTTGTAACTCAATCTCTCTCTCTCTCTCTTAAAGAGAAGGAGAAAAACCCTCCGTATTAGAAAATGAAGCTACAACTACCTCTTTTACAGCCAGGCCCAGTCCCACTCCACCATACCATACCTATCTCTGAAAATATTCGTAAATATAAAATTGAAATAATATACATACTAAAATACTGTCATAATTTCCAAGCCATTATACATTTATGTTTTCGTGTTCTAAATTACGTTTTAATTCGCGTTCGTGTTATTTAATTGAACCTCATTTGTTCAGAGGGAAATTAATCTTGACATTACTTCTATATTATGAACACCACCTGTGAAGTATAGGGAAGTTAATAAAACTTTTTAATTACCTTCACATTGAATAGGGTCACACAGTTGGGTAAGCAGAAGGAACTTAATGTTAAGACACTCTCCATTTTCCGCTACATCCTGAAACATTGCGTGTTAAGTGATGAAATGAAAATATTAAATATAAATTTCTTCGAGCGGGAATCGAACCCATTACCTGAAGTGTTTACACACACTTTGTGCCCCTGCGCCCGAGTGGCCTCACTTTGGTTTTATTAAGTAACAGCACATTGCTATTAAGGTTATAATGTTTGCTATCACATTATTCATATTATATTATTTTAAATATCTACATATAGGAGAAGAAATTATTGTAGCTGCATGTGTTTGCGACCGTTATAGGTTCAATGCCCAGTGGAGGGAATAAATTATTATCAATTCCTTGCTCTTCAACAAGATATTTCCGTTTCCCATTTTCCGTTGAATTCTGGAAGCATTACGTGTCGATTTCCGGCGCTTAACGTCGCGCTTTGCGATTTACAGTGAAAATATAAAATATTTCATTTCCTCGAATGGGAATCGAACCTGTAACATTTACAGTCACACGCTTGTGCTCCTAAGTCACGACTGGCCTTAAAAATAAAATTAATTGGAGCACGCCGTGATTTGATAACAAAGGAAAGATTTAACAAATTATTTTCTATTTCAGATTGAAAAACAAAGCAAAATTAAGCGGCGACGAGAATTGCCGAAAGCGAGAGGAAATTGGTGGGTGATATTGTTTATTAATTTCATTTTAATAAAATGTCAATATTATGAGGAAAATACTAGAGGAGTGTAATAGAAATAATAAAATACCTTATTTCCATTCAAACTTTATTCAAAAAATGATAGATTTTCTATAAAATTAATATCTTCTTTATATTAAATCTAACTAATATATTGGTCACATTGTGGAATGGAGATTAATGACCAGTGAATCACTTGAACCACTTATGTTTAAAGTACTAAAATGGTGAAACTTTTATAATTCAACAATAAGCTCGACAAAGAGCTTAATTTTTTTTTATTATGAAAAAACTAATTTAGAATTTGAAAAAACTCTTAAAAACAGCCTAAGCGCTCTGACCACTAAGCCATACGTCGAAATTCTTGTTACAACAATTTTTCTATCCATAGTGTAGAATCATACTGAAAAAATAATTTTGTTTTCACCACCCATTAAATAAATTATGAAAATATTTTGGAAAGTTATATATATATTACAAGCTTTTATTATATTATATACACTTTCACTCGAGGTCACATTCACTGTAAAGATATCAGAATTATATAAGAACCCATAACGTATGTATAACTTAATTTAATTTCATCCCTGTGTATAATAGGGTGTAAATCTGAAATGAGGGCGGCGCGACGTGCCAACAGTGAAAAGATCGTTAAAGCTTAAGGACTCGAGGATGAAAAAGTTCGAGGAATTGGTTTTATTATACTATACAAATACAACTCTCCTCGATATGAATGGAGAGAAGTTTGAAAGGAAATTTACTTGAAATGAATAGCCTCATCTGTTTATTCAGTATTATTCTGTAGGGAATGGACTATACAATTTTTTTTTCAGCAAGGGTCTGGCAAAGAAGTGACCCGCTTTTACTTTTTTCAAGTACAAATCTCACCTAATGCAATATAATAGAGGGATGGTCGGCGGCGTTGTACTTCTACCATCTATAGTCCAATTCTATCGATCGATTTCTATATTCGTTAAATCTCATGATTTTCTGAACAACGTTGATTATATTAGTAAATTACGTATACGTAAAATAAATTATCTATTTTATCTTTCCTTATTGTAAACTAAGGTTATGGTTGTTTATAAAACATAGTTTTATGTATATAATAAAAATATTACGCAAACCAAAACAGCCATTTTCCACCATAAAATCTATTATTTTGGCTTCTACTGCCACAAATTTCCCAAAATACCAAACGTCTTGTTTATCTTATACTAGCGGCCCGCTCGCGGTTTCACCCGCGTGAACCATGTTATTATTAATTTCTGTCTCCATGACTACGTCCTAGTGACGTCTATGCAAAATTTGAGACTCCTAGCAACTGTAGTAACGAAATTTCATACAAACTTTCGACCCCAAAAACAACTCCTTAGAAGTCGAATATTGCAAATTCCCGTCTTAGCGAGCACCTACGTCCTATAAATAACTCCTATGCAAAATTTGCGATTCCTAGCACATGTAGTTTCTGAGATTTCGTGATGAGTGAGTGACCTTTCGATTTTATATATATATATGAAACTGTTCGATTCAGGGCTTATATTAAAACAGAAATAAAAAATATGTATCTATATGAAATTATGTTAAAAAAATATGACTTTAAGGCGTAGTTGGGATTTCTTTGAACTAATGCCATAGTAGCGGATTCAAATTAACTCAATAAAATTATTAATAAACAACGGTTATGGGTACAATTCCTATTTTATTACATGAAAGTAATCACAGGTGAAAAGTTGAATTAGAAGTGAAAATAAAAGAAAATGTATATATTGGTATATCTTAGGTCGTTTTTGCTATTCATCACGCAGGGTCTCGTAAAAACACAGAAAAAGGGAAAAACTCACTCTGTGATTTTTTCTCTTTTATCTTCTGCCGCTTACTCAGAGAAATAAAATAATTTCCCCGTTCTTGTCGACAAGCACACAGAGTTAAATCCTGCTATTCAACGCATAAATATTGGTTGGAAAGTGGAGAACGATGCTTAACACTAATTCCACCTACGCAGGGTGCTACAAGACCTGCTTTTTCATCTCAAATATACTAAATACACAACTCGAATCTCTAGTCTCACAAAAAAGCTGGTAGACATATAAAGAAAAATACACAAAGAAATCTCTGTAACATCTAAAAAAATACTTTTACGAGTTACTTTAACATAAACATGGACATGGGGTGTACAAGAAAACATTTTACCGTATAAATAGAAATAACAAAGCTAAATGATTGAATTATTTACAGAGAACGTGGAGCCAGCGCCGCCGAGGGCGACTGTTGAAAAGCCGTTCATCTTATCTGATGGAAGGTGGGTCTGATGAGAGCTTTTTATTTAACTTTCTTTTCATTTTTACGTATCATTTTTAAGTGAGATGTCTTTATGACGTAGTGGTAAAGCATAGAAATATATATTTGATGGGTCGATCGTTGTTCAAAAAGAAATTATTAAAAAAAAAACAGCTTCACGCTGTATCCCGCACACAGCAGGATAGGCAGGGTAACAGGATAACTTAATCTTACGACAGTCCGTTTCCCACTTTCCATTGAATTTTAGAGGCATTTCGTGTTGAGTGGCGGAATTCAACGCCGCCCTTTGATTTGACACCAGAGAAAAAATAATAAATCATTATATAAAAATTAAGTTCGTTATCTTAAAAATTGTACGTAAAATGGGAATTAGATCGTTTCCCTCTGCCTAACCCGCTATGAGCGGGAGCGGCAAAACCAAGGTTTACAGTCTAAGAAGATAGTCCTAGAGAGAGATTTAAATCCACAACCACAGTTATATATTTTTTAAAAAAGCCAAACGAATAATTTTAATGTTATTTTTCAAGTTAACAAAGCCAAATCTAACCTAAATGCCTCCAAGGTTGGTAAAATTGTTTCCCATTATTTAACAAATTGAGTTACAACACAAAAATAAACGAAAGGATTGCGAGCAAATTGACTGAGAAGGCTTTGTAGCGCCCTTATCTAAATCCACTGAATACTTTGTATGGAACCTGTAGATTTACTTATAGATCTATAGATCTTTGAGGTTGAAATATTTTAGGTACTTGAGGCCAGTCGTGGCGCAGAGGGTGTGACTGTAAAACCGACTGGTTGTGGGTTCAATCCCCACTCGAGGAGATGAAATATTTAGTTAAACTTATATAATGTAGAGGCAAAGCACGGTGGGGAGTTCCCCACTTTCTGTCGAATTCTGGAGGCATTGCGTGCTGAGTGGCAGAACTGAGTGTCTTCACATTAGGTTCCCTCTGCCTACCCTGTTATATGCGGGATACAGCGTGAAGCTGATTTATTTATTTATTTATTTTGGGGAATTTATATATATATTTTCAGTTTATAACTTTTTTCAGTATTCCACCCTGCTATACAAAATGCAAAATGTGTAATAAATTCGCGAAACCTAACGCTGTACACTGTCTAATCAATATAAAATACAAAATAGTGATATTTAGTTTAAACTCAACATACGTTATTTCGGCAAGATATAATATAAAAGAAATTAAAATTAAGTATTAATTATTTAAAATGTTTTTTATTTGGCAAACTTTCATATACTAAGTCGTTGAAATACGATCCGTTGCGAATAACAGTTGCCAATAAATAAATAGGTTAACGTCATTTCCCATACTAAATACTACTTATTTACAAGTAAGTCTGAATTTACTCTTATTACTTATTTTAAAATATTAATAAATAATAATTCATTGCACCGAGGGGAATCGAACCCACATCCTGTCGCTTTTCAGTCACAAACTTATGCACTTGACACGGCCGGACATATTTTCAAATAGAATAGAAAAGCCTAAATAAATGAAGAACGAATTATGTTATTCTTTTTATATGAATCAGGTTTATATTTACTTTGCTAATATTTAGTTCGACTGTATACGGTCTACAAATTAGTGTCGGTTGTAAAGAGTTATGCCCATAAAATATTGGCTTTAACGTTTCAACAGTTAATACTTTAGTTATATTTAGTACTTACATTTCAGTCTATTCTTAGCGTACAGTAAGAACAATGTTATATTTATTATACATTTTTTATTGTGGAGAGAGAGAGTGTGGAAAAGATCTTATATTTTCTTTTCTATGCTTAATTAATATCACCAGTTTACTGATATTTTTGCTATGTAATAGAAACGAAAGAAAAGAAGGTACTCAATTTAATATACATATTGAATTTTAAATGTCGATTCAACAAGCAATGCCTCCAAAATTCTCCAAAGTGAGGAACGAGGGAGTCTCTTAATATCAGGTTCCCTCAACCTACCCTGCTATGTGCGGGATACAGCGTGAAGCTGATTAAATATAGATTTTTTAATATTGATATTAAATGTAATAAGATTTTGATTATAATACAGCTATTATAGGTGTAACAAAATATTTAGTATTTACATAAATAACGACGTTAAAAGACAACTTACTGAAAATTGTAAATATTCAAAAAAAATATTTTAATAGTTCAGTTAAAAAAATGTATAATTTATATTTAATTTTCTCACCGAATAAACTCTTAAAAGAGTTTCATGACCTTTGTGAACCACAAGCTTGTTTATTTTATTTAAGAAAATGATAAAATATAATATAATAAAATGTTCCAAGTTTGTTTTAATTCGTTTCTCGAAAGAAGCCTGGGTTCATGTTTCAGTAACTCTTAAAGATATAGTTTATAACAACATAATTTAATATGAAGGAATGGTAGTGTTTTCGTATTAAATGAATGGAGTAACTTATTATTCTATTAAAGTTTTTCCAAGTAATTCTATGTACATACATATATGTATTTAAAAAATATTAACTATTTTCATTTTCTCGTTTTGATAATGAGGCGACGACGTCGAGTTCTGTCGTTTAACACGCAATACCTTAAGATTTGGTGGAAAGTGGGAACGGAGTGGCTTATACACACACCACACTAGGTTCCCAGGTTCCCGCTGCGTACCCTGCAGGATACAGCGTGAAGCTAAAATTTTTTTTGGAGAAATGGAGAATTTTTTTTTAAGACACGAAATCACGAAAGTCATTTGCGCCTTTTCGAAAATCCTATTTCACGGCGGCCGAAATATGAATTGACATTTGTATAGCAAAATCACATTCTCTGCGAAAGAAGCCCGAGCTTGTGCGAATCTTATATAAAATGTAATGAAAATATTCAATTCGGTTATAGTATGTTCATACTACCATATTTGTCCGTATTTTTTTCCTTTCTTTTCAATGGTAAATAAAAATTAAAAAGTAAATTAAATCAGCTTCTCGCTGTATCTCGCACACAGCAGGGTAAGCAGAGGGAACCTAGTGTTAAGGCACTCCGTTCCTCACTTTCTGCCGAATTCTGAACTCAACCCTGCTGTGTGGGGGTGTGGCAACGTAAAGCTTATTTTAAAATAAATTTATAAAGTTATTCGTTTTCAGGGTGGAACTCGAGGCGTGGTTAGATAAGGCAACATACTCACATGGAGAATCAATAGCTGTCAGCGTGGTGGTGTCCAACCATTCCTCTAAAACTGTAAGAAGAATAAAGGTGGGTGCTTAAGTTGTGAATATATTTTTAACCGACTTTCAAAAGGAAGATTCGCAGTTTGACATGCTTGTGTGACACCTATGTATGTCATTTTATTGTTATTGTCTAAATATTTCAGTTTGATGATATTTATTTGGGCTTCCAAGCATGTACCTCATACCTAAATTTCCATATTGTATGTATGTTTGTCCACATATTTGTCGGAAGCTAAAAATGATATAGAGATGGTTATTTCGGGATATTATCTTCAAATCAAGTATGAAAATCGTTAAAAGTTATTTTTCTTATCTGACAAATCTTTAAATATTACGATATAGTATACGACTTTTATTTGACTTGGTTTGACTTTTGACTTGTCTCTATAAATAGAAATAAGTCACGAGCTATCCAGCTTAATAACGTTTATTATCTGTCTCCGGATATTCCAAAATGAATGTGACAATGACGCTGATGCCATTGTAAAGGACGTGGGCCAATGCAATAATTTAACATGAAGGATTTATTGTAAAATTCAATTGATGACTTAAATATAAAGGTCTGCATATCAGGGTAGGCAGAGGGAACCTAATATTAAGACACTCTGTTCTCTATTTTCTACCAAATTCTGCAGGCTTGCGTGGTTAGTGGCCGAGTTTCGCCTGGACACCAGAGCGTTGAATAAATATTTTATTTCCACGAGTGGGAATCGAATTCACAACCTGTGACGTTCACAGATCTTCCTCCTTTTTTGAAATTGTTTAAAAAATATCATTCAAAACATTTATTAAAAACGTGTAAAATCTTCTATTTTAATATCTTTTCATAGTCATCACATCAATTAAGATTTACTACGTGTCTGTCATCCACCGCACTAATAGCAATTAGCAGTGACAAAAGGGGATATTACACTGGTGTAATTAATTAACTGTCTTATAGTTGGTTCAATTAGGAAATATCTAATTTTAGTATGTAGGGCTTCAAATGATCAAATCTTACTAATGTAATGAAAACTTATACGAGTATGTTAATATTGATAACGATGAAAGACTTGCACAAAATTTTCAATATTTTCAGAATTTGTATATATCAATAGAAAAAAAACTAAGAAGCGCGTCGTTGAGTTCCACCTCTCAACATGTAATGTAAATTTACGAGAAAGGCTGAGAACATAGTGTCTCGCTACAGGGTTCATTCTGCCAACTTGGCTATCCAGGACAAAGCTGAAAATACTTTGAAAAATATCTCTTCGTTTGTACAATTTTTTTAGATATTTCTATTGTCAAATAGAAGTAACGTTAATAAAAGGATGTCATTTTACACAATATATAATAATTTCACATTCTTATTGTCGTTTTCAAAAAGTTTTATACCTTTTTTACTTTATGGAAGCTACAACGAAGTCCGAATAGCATAAAGTCCGTAAAAGTTCGTAACATTCTTTTAGCATAATAATTATGTTTGTGTTTAGAAATATATAAATCATATTTTTTGTCCAATATAGAAAAAACATTATTAGTAACCAAATGAACGAAAAGTAAAGAATTTAGTGAATTTTCTTTTAATTCTCTACGCATACGCAACTGTTTTCTATCAGATGTTTTTTCACCATATCCGTTTATTCCACATATAATACCAAAATAGAAAGGGCACATTTAGTGTCAAAACACTCTCTTTTCACCATTATCTAAATTTAAGAGTCAACTCAAGGCAGCATACTAAAAAAGTAAAAGAAAATGTTTTAAATGTAAATCTCTCGAATCAATATATCAGGTAATTTTGCTGAAAAAATATAAATACATATTAGAATACAATATTTTACATCGCTTAAGCTCGGATAAAAGCTCGCCCCGTATGGAAATTGTAGCAATTACTTTATGGTTATGTTACGCTTTCAAAGGATTAAAGGAACAGCTGCATTCGTTTTCAGAGATTAAATATTCCTTTGTTTCGTAGAAAAATACCGGTATTATTTATTGTCATTCAGTCATGAGAAATGACTCAATTCAATATGATATTTGCGAGTTTAAATGAAAAATGAAAACTCAAGAAAAAATATATTATTCTTTTAGCTTCATACTCTATCATGCATTTAGCATGGTGGGCAGAAAGAACCTAGTGTTAATATTTTAGAACTAGATTAGGTCTAGATTAGGTCTCAATTTTGTTTTTAATGTATAAATCCATTATATTATTTTAACACAAATATTTCTTTCTAGATATTCGTCATCCAACATGTCGACGTGTGCATGTTTTCAAACGGCAAGTTTAAAAACGTCGTCGCCCTCGTTCGAGGCACCGATACCGTACTGCCGGGGGAGGTCCACACAGACACGTACACCCTCACGCCTCACAAAGGTACTTTCTTCATATATATCATTGCGTTATCTTCATTTGAATATTTCCTTTAACTAAATGGTATTAGTTTTGAAAGATATATTTAGAAAATCTTTATGATTTTTATTCCCTGGTTTGTATAATTTTTACTGACTTATGTAAAATTTCAAGTTGAAATTTGATTCTAATAACTATTTCAATGATATTATAGTATTATCCATGTTTAAGTTTTCTATGCAATGGCAAAGGTAATAAATTAAATATTTTTCGCAGGTGTAACCAAAAACTGGATAGCGCTTGAGGACTCCTACTCAAAATCAGGAGCGAGCCTTGCATCAACAGTTTTATGTAATTCTAATTCTCCCGAGGATCGTAACGTCTTTGCCATATACGTTTCATATTATGTAAAAGTCAAACTCACACTAAGCGCCATGGGCGGTGAAGTATCTGTTAAACTTCCTTTCACACTAACGCATTCTTGCATAAACGAAGCACCAACAGATAGCGTTATAGAAGAAGCGACGCACAAAATGATTCTTGAAGGAAAAGAAAACAGCGAAGAAGAAGAAGAAAGTAAAGCTGAAACTGAGAAAGATAAACAAAATAATAACGGAGTTAATGAAAATGATACAACAGCGTTTGGTGATGAAACTGAAGCTAAATCACCTGATGATCACAAGTGTGTGGCTGATGTTCTTGTAAATATAGAGAATAAAATGACTGAAAGACCAAAGAAATTCGATGGACAAACAGAAGTACGAAATGCTAAACCAAATGATGAAGAATTAGATCTGATAGTAAAGTACCCAGGTTCTGATACGTGATCCGATGAAGAGGTTGAAGAAGGGAAGGGAGAGAAGACTGGAATGTCGAATGATACGGTTTCGAGATCTTGTAAGGTGGAAATCCAAAATCAAAAGAGTGGTTTTACTGAGAATTTAAAAAGAGCTGTTTGCTGCATAGATAGGCGACGGCAGTCATAGTTTATTAATAGTATTAATATTAATATTTAACCAATAAATAACCATAAAATTGATTTTTATAACTTTAGATGATATCTGAATTAAAATTCATATAATTTCACATAAATGGATTTGAGTCAATTCTCTATTATTCTATAGTTCAAGTTTAAAGGGGAGATAAATGTTGTACCAAAAATACTGATTAATTATTATAAAGTCATAAAATTAGTCACTAAATATAATTATATTTACTTATATACTATTATAATATATACTAAAAGTCAGTCGAGTATATCGGCAAAGCCTGAACGGTAATTACGCTTACTAAATGTAGTAGATATTCACTTTAAATATTATTTCTATATAAGATTTTTTTTAGATATAAGTCACTGACGTTTGGAGCCAAATTTTAATCTATAAAATGTATAAAGTTGCACCATTATCAATCTAGTCTCTATTTAATCATACAGTCTCCGTACTGAGGCTTTAAGTGGATGGCTTAATTTTGAAATATTTGTGTAAGCTACTGATAATTCTAATAGTTTTATTTAATTCATTTAGATATATAATTATGTGTGAATATATAATTTTAAAAAATATTGTAAAGAAATTAAACGTGACTTTTAGTTTGTGTATAATAAAATAAATAAAGAAATATTTTGTAGATTTCAAATTTAAACTCAACTAAAAATTATAGCCAAGGCACATACCTATAAATATATATAGAAAATTGATATTGTAACAACTTGTCAAATGTACCAAGTTTTGGATGTAGGAACTACGAGTATTTACCATAATATTTGTATATAAATTGTAAATAAAGATTTTTGAACTGTGATTCATGAGTTTTATTTAACACCAAGATTTTAAAGAGGTTGGCGGGAAGCGGGTGGGTCCGAAAAGCTGAGGATCGAGTATGGTGGCAGCAATTGGGGAAGGCCTATGTCCAGTAGTGGACAATCGATGGCTGTCGATGATGATGATGAAGATATTAAAATATAAAATTAAAGTTTTCTAGAAAAATACACGACTAAAGTATAGTAAAGTAATATTAGATGTAAAAAAAATATAATCAACTTCACGCTGTACCCCGCACAGAGCAGCAGTCACTCCGCTTCCCATTTTGCACCAAATTCTGGAGGCATTTCGTGTTGAGTGGCAGAACTTAACGCCGCGCTTTGATTTTTATTATTATTGAAAAAATATAAAAAGTATCTCTCGGGCAGTGTGTATGGAGCATATTTTCTTTTATTAAAATCGAATTATGGATGTCTACTACTTTGTCTTATTGTATGCTATAGTGTGATATCCAATATCCATCGATTATTCGGAGTTCAAAGTACAAATAATATTTACAAAAAAAAATATAACATAATTTCCTGACAGAATATTTTAGCAACAGCTTTTACGACTCAAATTTTATCTGGCTCACATGAAAAAATAAGGCAAAAAAGGGAAATGATATAAAAATTTACTCACATTTTCAACTTCCCACTTACGTACGGTACGAAAAAAAATATTTAAATATATTAATCTATTATTCAAAGAGATGGTTAGCTAATAGGACGTGTCGACTTGTGGTGTAAATGCCTCTCAAAAATTCACCACTACGCGACTAACAGTACTCAAATGTATTCACGCTTCTGAAAAAGAAGCAATATATTTTTAGTATATTTTATATGTGTATTAAACATATATAATTATTAAGAGAAAAAAATATACATATGGCAAGCATTTGTTGTGTTTGTGGAATGAACATTAAACAACCACTAGCTCAGAAATTGATCGGTTCCCCTTACCTCAGTAGATATAGGGAACCTAGATATATCAATAAGTTTCCATAAGCTTATTAAGTGAGCCTTGAAAACTCTTATGTGTTGAAAGGAGGTTGATGAATGAGCGAGGCCAGTCGTGGCGCAGAGGCACACGCCTGTAATTCTCACTCCATTTATTAAGCATTTAATTTTTGTTTGTTTTCGTTTTCATCGCAAACATCGTGATATCGGCAGCAAGTGGGGAGCAGAGTGCTTTAACACTAGGCTCCTTCTATCTACCCTGCTATATGCAGGATACAGCGTGAACCTGAAAAAAAGATGAGCGTAAGTAAGGGAACCTAGAGATGTGACGTAGTAAACCTTTCAAATTGAAAACGAATTGATTTATTACTGAGCAAATCGTATGATACAATAAAGCAATCAGTTGTGAAAAATATAATAATCTTTTCAACAAGCACAAACATAAATTATACATTCCTGAAAAATATGTAAAAATATAAATATTAGAATTACATTTGTCCCATAAATTTTGTTCTAGATATAAATCAAATCAATAATTTTGACCCCAGTTGATTTCCCAGTTGACCTTTGGGTGACCTTTAGATTAAACCAAACGTTTCAATAAATTCAATTATTGTGCATAATTTCAGTCAGAACGGAATAGTTAATTATCGATAACATTCCACAATATTACAATTAATATAAATATTTCATTATGCTAATTGATATTTTCATGTATATTAATATTGAATACAATAAATGTAATTTACAACATGTAATACTCTATATATATATAAGAGCAGCGCTTTTTGTCTTATATTTGTGGCTCTTTTAGAGCCATGAAAAGAAACTAATTAATTCCCCTAACTCGGAATCGAACCCACACCCCTCGACCTTACAGTCGGATGCTGTACCCTCCGTAGTCCACCGAGCTCAACCACTCGTCACACAATATTTCCAAAATTTTGTAAAAAGTGTATGTCTATTTCAGTAATTAATATTTAGAAATTCAATTTTAGACATTAAATTGTTATGCCATTTGCAAAATGTAAAATAAAAGAAATTATGAGTCCTAAGATAAAATAGTAATATATATTATGAAAAAGATATAAAATAAAAGTAATTAATAAATGTACTAGCATTACAGCGTGTAGAAACAACTCTACTTGTGGAGAGGTGTTTAATAATGCAATGGCTTTCAGCTTTATTTGGCTCTAAGGGCGGAATAACGTGTTACCTTTTATATTTTTTTTAATAATATCATCCTGTATACCAAATATTCGTGTAAATATTACTTTACAAAGGTTTTAATTGATAGTATAAATGTAAGTGCGGCGTTGAGTTCGGCCGCTACATGCCTCAAAAATTCGGCAAAACGTGGGGAACGGAGTGTCTTAACATAGGTTCCCTCTGCCCACCCTGATGAGTGCGGGATACATGGGTGAGGCTGCTTTGATTTTGTTTTTTCTTTTTTTTAAATTAAAGATAAAATAAAATTAAAGATAAAATTTTAAATACGATACGTAACAACATATTTTTTTTTGGTCAAATCTATATATATAAAATCGAAAGGTCACTCACTCATCACGAAATCTCAGAAACTACATGTGCTAGGAATCTCAAATTTTGTATAGGAGTTATTTATTGGACGCAGGTGCTCGCTAAGACGGGTATTTGCAATATTCGACTTCTAAGGGGTTGTTTTGGGGGTTGAAAGTTTGAATGAAACTTCGTTAAAACAAATGCTAGGAGACTCAAATTTTGCATGGACGTCACTTATAAGACGTAGGTACTCATGGAGACAGAAATTAATAATAAGGTAGTTCACGCAGGCGAAGCCGCGGGCGGGCCGCTAGTATATTATATTATATTTTATATATGGTTAACTAACGAAAATTATCCAATTCGATCCCGATCCATTCACCATAATAAGAATTTAAGAACTAATATTCATTAAATGTATAGAATTTTGTAAGAAACATAAAAGCAAGTTTTCGGTACGTTAAGCAGTTTCATGAAGCGTCTCCTTACGGTCAGTTGCTGGGTGCCTCCGAACTTTTGTAATTATACGAAAATTACTTCTCAAAGACTTTTTAAATCACCTTTACTGAAAAATAAACAAAGTAAGATGTTTTTCGGTTCAAGACAAACAAAAGTATTAAATATCCAAGTGCATAGTTCGACGTCTGTAAACTTAGAAAGGTATAAACGTTAAATGCATCTTATACGTGAAATTTATAGTACTAGTTTTTAGTATTTCTCTATATTATAAAAAAATACATATCGATAAAAATAAACCGTAGCAACTATAATCGCAATTTCTTTATTTATTCCCAAAACGATTGCTATATTTTTAATGTAAAAGTGGTATGTGGCAGTGCTTCACAATTTAAAAGCAATTAAAACGTGTATTTACAAAAGTGCTAAAAAATCATTGTCGTTGAAAGAGTCTTATTATTTTAAATAGAGCGAACGAGCGGGGGTGGGCGAGCGAAGCGATCAAGACCATCGCTCAATAAAACTTTTAAACATGAACATTTTTCACATAGAGATAGTATGTAAAGTAAAAGATAGTACTAATAAATTCACATCTACTTTAACAATATGGACTTTGTTCTATCCCCCCTTTTAACACCGAGACCACGCGGCGTGGCTTTAAAAGAGAATGGATTATTACCAGCTTAAGTACGTTTACTTAAGTACGCCACAGACATGGCAAATACAGAAGTTGCTCTGTGAGCACTTCTTTTACATTCTACAAGTTTCAAAACGCTAAATCATCAGTAAAATTAAAGAATTCAGGTTCTCTATGAACATGTTGTAGGATGGAAAATTGAAAAGATGAATTTCATAATTTTTGTTTGTCTTTTAAATACAAAATATAATGATAAAAGAGATATATGAGTAATTTCTATTCCTGTCACTATGTAATTTAATTTATATTTTACATTTACAGTTTTTGTATCTCACACAAAGTAGAATAGGCAAAGGGAACCTAGTGTTAATACACTCCGTTTCTTATTTTCCGTCGAATTCTGGAGTTGGAATTTAACCCCGTTACCCCTGCGCCATGGCTGGCATCATCAGAAATACAGTAGATTAATATAACTAAGCTACGCCTGGAACTAAGTAATATATAACAAAATGATATCTTAGTCCGTTATTCGCGACGCCGTAAAGTAAACGTACTCGTAGCAATAAACTAAGTAATGACTCGTCCCACTTTATAATAGACGGTTGCTACGAGTACATACTCGTATGTGCAAGATGCCCTTTTAATGTCCTTTTAATTTGATTGCTTTATATAGGTAATATATAGTATTTGGGTTTATGATATTTTCAAAAAGAAATCCGCTTCACAGTTTTAAAGCAGTGAGTTTAGAGGTCCTCCCTCTTGTTTCAAGGCAAATTGTAGCGTTGATTTCCTCCGCTCAACACGTAATACCTCTAGAATTCGGCAGAAAGATACGGAGTGTTTTAACACTGAGGTTCCAGACAGAAGTTCCCTTAAAAGTAGCGAAAAGTGTGAAATATGCACTCGACATCTCGAACTCGAAAAAAACGAATATATCAAATATATAATTGCCTCAAGTCGGAATCAAACCCACAACCTATCATGTTTACAGTCACATGCTTGTGCTCCTGAGCCTCACCTCTAAGTGAAATATAAAATTGAAATATATTATATCAAAATAAAAAATAATTCTTTATATTTCTTACTTAGTAGCATAATAACTTTGAATTCTATTCTTCTGTTAATTACGTTTAAGTGGAGTCTGATAAGAGAATGACAAAACAAACAACTTTACGAGTTGCAATTATTTCCTATAAGCCGTTTTCTTGTTAACTTTTTTCTTGTGTTTATATATAAGTGTGTTATTTATACGTTTTTTGTATAAATTCCCGTAATGAATGGATAATCATTAAACATTGCTTTGAAAACCTAGTGGGTAATCAAAATGAAATACAAAAAAATATTTCCTAGAAATTACTAGAAATATTTTTTAAAAATATTATTTTAAAAATAGCTTTACTCTGTGTTCTGCACATAGCAGGGTAGACAAAGAGAACCTGGGAACCAAGTATTAAAACACTCCGTTACAATTAGGACACTTTGATTCCCCACTTTCAGCCGAATCCTGGAGGTATTACGTGTTGGGTGGTGGAATTTTTCATAGATAGCTCCTAGGAAATTTCTGTATATGTTTCTCTAAATATAATTAACTAGCGGACGCACGCAGCTTCGCTTGCGTATTTAGGGGTGAATTCTAATAAACCATGAAACATGTGTCCAATGAAATATTTTTAAGAGTCTAAATTTCAAATTTTATAAAAATCGGTGGCGATTTATAAATTTTTCCATACAAACTTTCAACCCCTTATTTGCACCCTTAGGGGAAGAATTCTAGAAAACCATGAAACACGTGTTCAATTAAATACTTTCAAGAGTCTGAATTTCAAATTTTATAAGAATAGGTGCCGATTTAATTTTTTTTCCATACAAACTTTCAACCCCTATTTCACCCCTTTCGGATTAATTTTTATGATTTTTAGTACGAAAGTAAACATATGTCCAAATTTCTCGTTTCTACGCACAGCGGTTACGGCTGTGCGTGCGTCTTACCTCAGTCAGTGAGGACAAGTCCTTTTATATATATAGATAGATTACCTACTATACTTTGTATAAAACATCAGTATATGTTTATTTCTTTTTCTTAAATATTAAATATTTAATACGAAATAATAAATGTACGCAATGTCCTTCTGACTTCATGAAAACTCTTGTCCTTGAACCGCTTTCACTTTCCAAGGTCCGTCTTTGGTGAGCGCACCCTCTTATGTCTTAATTAATAACAGCATTAAGTGTTACTTAAGTACTGAGACAAAATATATCTAATATTTATTTTGCATAGTTTATAGAAAATTTTTTTGAAAAAGTGAAAATAAATGCGTCCAGTTGTGCTTCCGATTCTTAAAATGAAATGAAAAATTTTATATTCTCATTTTTGGGAACGAATAGTCTTATCACTAGGTTCCCAGGTTCCTTGTAACTATCCTGCTTTAATAAAATTAAAAAACGTTATCTATCTATATATATAAAAGGACTTGTCCTCACTGACTGAGGTAAGACGCACGCACAGCCGTAACCGCTGTGCGTAGAAACGTGGAACTTGGACAGATGTTTACTTTCGTAATCTGGACATCCACTAAGAAGGGATTTTGAAAAATTTTAACCCTAAAGGGGTGAAATAAGGATTTAAAGTTTGTATGGAAAAATTTTTAAATCGGCACCGATTTTTATAAAATTTGAAACTTAGACTCTTAATAGTATTTAATTGAACACGTGTTTCATCGTTTTCTAGAATTCTTCCCCTAAGGGTGCAAATAATGAGTTGAAAGTTTGTATGGAAAAATCTTTAAATCGCCACCGAAATGTATAAAATTTGAAATTTAGACTCTTAAAAATATTTCATTGAACACATGTTTCATGGTTTATTAGAATTCACTTCTAAATACGCAAGCGAAGCTGTGCGCGTCCGCTAGTATTAAATATTAATACTGTAAAATTTCTCTATACAAAATATTGTGTGTACTAATTTGGAATAATATTCACTGAGCAAATAAAATGATTATTTCCGCGACGTTGGATACATTACTAAAATAGGAATTAATATTTGGGGTCAACGTGGAGCAGCGGCATTAGCGTGGTGACTGTTAACACGACGGTGGTGGGTTCGATTCCCACTCGGGTAAATTAAATATTTAATAATTAAAGTAGGGAACGAGCGTGATTCGCTATCACATTTTAAAATCGCAGTATTTGCAATTCATATCATTGTCGAGAACAAAGAAAAGAACCTTAAGGAACTTATATAGCCAGAGGTCTGAAGAATCTCAACTCAAACATATCTAAATTTACTTTTTTTTAAATATAATCAATATCCAAAGTGGGAAGCGGAGTGTTTTAGCACTACTTACCATGCTATGAGCGGGATACAGCGTGAAAGTGGAACTCGAGGAAGTGAAATATTTATTTACGTTTATATTTCCATTTCTACGCGTTAATGTCAAGGTAAAGCGAGCCGTTGCCTCCAGAATTCGGCAGAAAGTCAGGACCAGAGTTTCAGAGTGTTTTAACACTAGCTTCCCTCTGTCTAGCCTGTTGTATGCGGGATACAGCGTGAAGCTGAGCTAGCTGTATATTAATACTTTTATTACGTGTCTTTGACACTAGGGAAAAATATCCATGCATTTCAAAAGAGACGGCAGAAGCATATTGCATTCCGTTTACGTTTCAACTGCTATGATTTTTTAATTATTTCATATCTATACTAGTGGATGTATGTGGTGTTACTTGTATTAACTTTTTTATCCTCATAAGATAGAGCAGTAAATAGAGTTTTTTTTTTAATTTATAATTAATAAGTTAGGTACTATCTACTTAACCTGCTACGCGGGAAAAACAGTCCAGAGTGTTATTTTATTTTTGTTATTTTATATATTGTAGTATTTTGCGGCGTTGAAGTCCGCAACCCAATATGCAATGCCTCCAGAATTCGGCGGAAAGTGGGGAAGATGAGGTTCCCTCTGCCTACCTTGCTGTGTGCGGGATACAGCTTGAAGCTGTCGATTTTATAGAATAAGTTAAAATAATATTTTTTTCTTACAAAAATTAACACATGAATCATTGTTAATATTCTTCTTAATGATTCATATGTTAATAACAATAATTAACATATGAATGAATAGTTTTTTGACATTAACTAATAAGAAAACTTCGACATTTTAATAGAAAATACAAAATAATAAACACACACAAATATAAATACCTACATACATATACCTAACGAAGGAATATTCCATACTTTTCAACATATAAAATGAAATATCTCTCTACCAGTAACAACGGTAAACGGCCATCAAATGGCTCCCGATTGAAATTCATATTGCATGCCGTATGCGTTAGTCCAATGTAGCGAAGTCGATATTGATTTTATCATTTCGTTGAAATATCCACGTTAGAATACCTGAAAAAAGTACCTTTTACTTATATTTGCTTAGTTCGGGTAGAAGTAATATCAATTTTTTGATGCGTAGTTTTCCTATTCGCTCGTTGGAATTGGTTAATTGGACAATATGAGTTAAATTTCACTTTAGCTAGAGTTAAAACACTCCGTTTCCCACTTTCCGCCGAATTAAAGCCGCCGCTCGTTGGTGCTTACCAGAGCTATAAAAATGAAAATATTAAACAAAAATTTACTATTAAACTTTCATTTTTAACAAATAAATGAATATTTACGAATGAAAAACTTTGTCTTAATTAATTCTTTGTTAAAGGCATGTCGTATTTACATGTAAGATTGTCTCTCATAATAAAATATCATTGTAATTTTCGCTTTAACGGAAACAATAATCGCGAATGGATTTTATATTAATTTCTTAAATTTTAAAATAATGTCACAATCAAGGTGCAATTACAAAAATACTATATTTGCAATGGTTGCGGGTTGGATAGCTACTCGAAGAAATATATATATTTAAAATATGTAATTCAAATATTTTAAGGCAGTCAACGAGAAACAAGCATGCGTCTGTAAATGCGACGAGTGTGGGTTCGATTCCTAATTGGAGGTATGAAATGAATACAGCTCTCTGTATTATGCACTAAGCAGGGCCTCTCCTAGTGCGGGATACAGAGGGAACGCCACACAACCAGAAAAAGAAAAGCCTTCATTCCTTGAAAACAATAAAAAAGGCACTATACATATATAATAAATATACAAACGGAAAGAGAGATAAACGTAACACGAAATAATGAATCATGTAGATTGTAGACCAATTAGACCTGGGTACCATGGTATACCTTGGAGATGAAGATGACGAGAGATCCTTTAGAAAGTCCACCAAAAAAAACAAAAGTTATCACAATATATTACAATTTACAGGAATATAGGCAGGCTATAAATAACTATTGGGAGAGACTATCAATTCAAATCTGCTTATAACTAGTGAATGAGACTCCAACGATCGTTCGCAAAATCCATATTGTGTATTTTCAGTTCAAGCATGTTCCAATGAATGGAAAATGTATGTACTATTGTATTGTATATTGTAATACATTTACACATAGTTCTTTTGTTTATTAATGTCTATTTAATATGTCGCTTTAGTGGTAAAGGCCTTTACCCTCTTATATAAATAACTACTAAGGTAAGTCGTGCCTAAAATTATCTTTTTAATTTCTTTTGACTAATGCAACGGTTGTGGATTCGAACCCCACTCGAGGAATTGAAATATTAATTTACATTTATATGGAAGGGAGTGTCTTACCACTAGCCTTCCCTCTGCCTCTGCTGTGTGCGGGATTCAGCGTGAAGCTGATAAACAAACCATATCTCTTGGATACTAACAATATTTTCTTGTAAACTTTCTGGAAGAAATAATTTCATTTTATTTGGTGGTCAAGAGAAATAAAGTGGAAAGATTAGCAATATAATATAACTTCTATTAGTACAATAAGCCATCATTTTTTCATCACAGAAATCATTTGAAGAACAACTGCGGGAATCATCGTACTGTAGACGCAAAGGTAACGGTTTTGATTTCCATTTGGGGTAATGATTTTTATAATTATTTTCATTTGAATGCTCCAGTTATAAGTTTATAGTCGACTTTTGCTACGCAACACGTAATGTCCCCAAAAATGAGTAGAGAGTTGGGAACGGGACAACATGAAGCACTGTGAGAGAGAGAGAGAGTTCAATTCTAAACAATAAAAATAATTTTATAATATCGAATTAGTAACAGTAATTCTCTTAATTTTGATTGTTAGGTTTAATTTATATGAAGAATTAATTTTGAATATCATGTTTTTTATACTGGTTTTAATAAAATTAAGATCAAACTCATATAATAGTAGATATAATGAAAGAAATTCGGTGATATTTATTCTCGCGGTCAACAAATATATGTAGCAAATATAAATATTTACCATGAACGGAAATTCGATCACTAGATTAAGAGCACCTTATGTACGGAACGAGTTAGAAGGTTTCATAACCGAGTGATAAGAAAATATAAAGGATAAGTATTACCCATTCATATGTTGATTAGGAATTTGGTTAGAAACTTATGGAGAAATTTAGACAAAAATACATTTTTTTTAAGAAGTTCGTTAAATAACGGAACTCTTATAAGATCACTTTATTCTCCTTCCGTCCATCTCTCCGTCGGTGAAGACCATTTTTCTTGAAATTGCGTAAAAGTATAATACCAAAATTAATAACAAATATCCACACCTGTGTGCCTTGGGGCACAAAAAAAAGCTTTTAAAAATTAACTAAAGATAGCACAGAGTCCGTACGAATTTTAAATATAAAGTAAAAAAGTTAATGAAAAAATCTCCCTGTATACTCACCTTACAGCACTTAAACTGTTTAAAACTGTAATTAACTTGTAAGAAGACGATGCAAAATTTTAATTAGAAAGTTTCTTTAAGCAACTCGTAAGCTTACAAGAGCACTTTTTGGAGGGTAATTACGGTATTTCCCGCTAGTTTGGAAGTTTTCAACTTTGAAAGGGGATTCCCGGCTGCGTAATTAACCGCTCAAACAATACCTAGGTACTTTAATTTAAAACCAAGATAACTAAGTTCTTGAATGATAAGAATGTCGCTCATGTCACTTATGTTAGACAAAATCATTATTTTTAATTTAATGTTATAGAAATCTTCCTCTATTATGTTTATTTTAAATTTATTATAATGTTTATAAAGATTCTTATAAAATAGAAGAGTAAACGACGCGGCGGCATAATCTATGCTTATATTTTCTAGATTTAGAATTTATTAAGCTGAAGCTTAGTTTAGTTGAACGCTACTATATTAATAAAGGTTCTTATTATATATTTTTTTCATTTTCACATTGTATCTCCCAAAGCAGAGCAGGCAGAGGGAACCCAAGAAGCAACCTATTTAGATACTTCATTCCCCAATTTCCACCGAATTTTTGGATACATTGCGTGTCGAATGGCGGAATTCAACGCCATGCTTTTTTCTTGCTAACAGAACGACGAAATGAAAATATAATATTTTTCATTTCCTCGAATTAGAATCGAACCCACAACCTATCGCATTTACGAACACATTTTGTGCCCCTGCGAAACGACTGGCTTCAAAAATCGTAATACGTTTTCACTGAAAAAAAAGAACCTGACATCTTCAACATAAACAAGAGTTCCACCAAACTTACCACTGAATCAAAACACTATCTCCTGTAAAAAGTAATAAAAATAGAAAAATCAAAACATTCCACGTACAAAATGAAACTGTTTACGACCATATAAAATAAATAAAACATAAAATACAATACTAACGAGAATTGTACCCCGTCGAGGATCTGTTTGTGAACACGGTTCCGCACTTGCCCGCGTTGGTTATTACTTACTATTAACTATTATAGTTCTGATAGCTGGATAGCTGGTCAAGGTCGGTCTGGAGATAATCTGGGAAGTATAGGTTACCAAATTATTAAAAAAAAAAATCACGCTGTATCCCGCACACAGCAGGGTAGGCAGAGAGAACCTAGTGTTAAGATACTCCGTTGGTTTAAGGGTTTAAGTAAGGAAATATATGGCCACGTGGTTCAAACATCGGAACCTATGCTTGAAATGTATATGTCGTCATAATGGAGAGTTCATTTTATTACTTTGTAATCAGTTGAAGATTCTTATCAAGAACTTCAATTGAGGATTTATTCTAAGTATGACATAAATATCTTACCTATACAATGGCATTAGAAAAATAAATTATGTTAATAATTGAATTACAGTATAAAATTCAACGTGGTGGTAATGCACAAATTGAAATTTTATTATATGTGACATTATCATTTTAGGGTTCCGTACCTCAGAGGTAAAAAGGGAATCCTATTAAAATCACTCCGTTGTCCGAATATTCAGGTTAATAGATCCTAAGGGTACAGTAAAATTAAACATGTAAGTCAACCCCATCAAAAGATACGATAGATTTACGCATTGTTTGCATTTTGTATGAAATTCGTCGCGATATCAAAGCCTATGGGGTACTTCCCGCGGACCTACAGTTATGAAATTTAAACTAAAATCGGAAAAGCGAAAATTTCTATTATTTCATAAAAAAAAATAATTACAAACTTACATCTGTAGTTAATTTCATACAAAATGAGTAAAAATGTCTACAAACTTAAACTTGTTAACTTTTATAATTTGCACTTATCGTTCACATAGAACCTCAGTTGTCATAAATCTCACTGTATGTTTTTCATATACAAAATTTAAATTTTTCTGTTGTCTCTATGAAAATTAAAATAAAAAAATTGCATTAAACATTATTTAATGCAATATCGTGCCCAGAGTGCAGTTCAACTTATGCTAACTGCATAACTTACCAACTTTGCTGTATATATCTTAATATTTGCCTTGTAATGGTAAATCCTAAGGGGCACTTTTATCTTAAAATATACTCTTTTCTGTATATAAGAAGATTTTTTGTATAAAAAATTAAAAAAAATCTTTTACATATAGACCTAAAGATGATATTGTGAGAATAAAAAGGTATATCCGGATCCTAATCCTTGACGATCCGTCCTTGGCTACAAAACAAGGGTTGTGTAAACGTAAAAATGTATATTTCTTCTTTATATAATTTTAACATTTATACACTCGTAAGTTTAGAGATTTTGATAAATTTATTTTGCATATAAATTTGAAAAGTATATCCAAAAAGTTTCAATATTACTTTCCTTATGTTTTTTTAAATACAACATTTATATGTTGTAGATGGTTCTAGAAGTGATAAAAATTAAGTAATACAATACTCAGATAGGCTGGGAACTCTTAGCTCCAATATAAAAGATCCAAGATCTCTATATCTCCTGATCTTTAGATCCAGTAATTCAGCAATTCGCCCAACGTCATGTTCATGGTCTGGTTTTGTCTTACAAGACTAAATATATTCAGTCAAATCTTTCTTGTATCATAAACCTATCAACAGCAATTTTCTCAATTAATGACAGCAAATTATCCCACAGATAGCAGGGTAAGCAAGGAGGAAATTGTAAGTTAGTGATCGGACACTCTGTTCTCAAATAAGACATTTCCGTCGGATTCTTGAGGTACTCCACGCTGCATTATGTGTTCTAAAGTACCTCGAACGAGGAAATGTAAATCTATATTTTTTTAAATTGATCGGTCTTCAGTCAAGTTCTTTCGTACAATTTATTTATTATGGAACTCAACTTTTAATTATACCGAATTTAACGTTCAAATTAAATTATTAAAATGACTTATTAATATAGATACGGCAAGTACCTTTTATACCAGAGTAAATAACGTAAAGTAAGCAACTTACTTTGTTTTAAAGGTTCCATCCAAGACTGGAGCCAATCTATATATGGATTATTCCATGGAGCACCTAATGCATGTTAAATCGAAAGCGTCTAAACTTTGACCTGATATCGTTAACCGCACCTGCTTCTCATCAAGTGACTTAGATATATATTTTTCAATTCTGTTCTAAATTTCAACTCATTTTTTTTAAATATAAAAAAAATATTAAAAAAATTCCTCATTGCCTCAAAAATTCCGCGGAAACTGAGAAATTGAGTGTCTTAACTCATTTATTTCTTTGCACTTATTTTGAGTCAATATTACTGGATTTTTTTAAATATTTTTTTCGAGTATAATATATGAGTTATTTAAACCTATATCTTCTCAAAAGTAATATAACTTTAATGTTATGTTCTAATGAATGTTAAATTTTGTAAGGGACGACTCGTTTGGGTAAAATTGACTCAATTACATATAAATATTTACTTTGGACATGGGCATGGAGAAATGTAAATTTAGGACAGTGTTTGTTTATATCTCCTTTTCAATTCATTTATCAAATTTGCAGCTGCTATTTTAGCTAAATTATAAAGAAACGAGTGTGATGTTTTACAAGACGGTAGGCTGTCTGCTTACGCTGCTACGTGCCGCATAGAGAAGAGGCAAAGCACTACTTGTAGCTGAAAATTAAAGCAAATTTTAAAATTTTCTATTCTATGAACTGCCGTACCGTTAACTTTGCTATTTAAAATTCTACGACGTAAACTTTTAAAGTTAGTTGATCTTAACCAAGTTCAGATATATAAATTTTTTGTGATCTTAATTAGAATTTAAGTTTGTTTTCTTCATACAGTATAATGACTTAATTTAAAAATAGTGTTTTGAACTGTAAATGATCATATATTTTTTTCAACAACTTCCTATATAGGGTTATATAGGCCGAGAAATCATAAGGACTACTAGTTAAAAACATTTTTCAAAAGCAATTTGTATCTCCAAACAACCTTTTCTATCAGAAGTGAACTGAATTACAATAGTAGCAAGACTTATTAGAATTTTAAAAAATAAAAAAAATATTCTATTCATATAAAACCCTTCCGATACAGATCCTAATGAGTGACATACAGACAACACACAGATATCTATTAGATTTAGAAAATTGAAATTTGCCATGAAGCTTTAAAGGAAGGTTTGTAGAAAGTAAGAGAGAACTAAGAGCGATCCAAATTTAAGCGGAAACGAAAAAAAAAGATTTCATTAAGTTTCAAAATGAACGAGAACAATGTTAAATATGTACACGCGCATTTAAACTAATTATCATATATTATCTATAAATATAATATCAAGAGCCTTATAATGTTGTCTATTTTATCATTAAAATGATAATTGTCATCACTTAGGCTTACTACAGACGAGAGTATTTAGAAATTTGTTACAAACTTCTTGTAGGTTGCAGGTTCAAATATTAATTTAGAAAAAAAAATACAAATTATAATATATCGACTAGTAGTAATTGAGAAACGAAGTGATTCGTCACTTTTTCCCCTTTTTCCCTATATGGAAAACCATTAATTTTGTGAACTACAAAAGAAGGAAAGGAGGCTGAGTAATTGGTCCATTAACCGCATAGCTTAAATCACTAGAGTGAGTGAGCTCTTATGCCATAGGCCTTCATTTACAAAAATCGTTTCTTCAAATAGAGTCGTGAATAAGAAAGAAGAGAGAAATTACAATTATCTGTGGGAGAAGAATTTCCGACGACTTAAAAACTACAGTATCTACTGAGCAAAATCGAAGTAAAATAAATTTGTTTAAATTGAACAAATAAGTAAAGACAACAAAAAAGTAGAAGAAGATTTTTTTCTATTATTTTTACGTTAGAAGGTAAAAAAAAAATTAAGTTTATAGTAGATGAATTACTGATCTACTATAATATTGTACTTTAAGATACGATATCTGGAAATCCAAGGCCGCATTATAAAAGACCACGCGACGCTCGTAGGTTCGATTCCCATTCGGGGGTCTTAATTAATATTTATTAATATTTTAATTTCTTCGGTCTGGTAACAAGACAACCCGCCGCCTTAAGTTCCACTAAACACGCAAAACCTCAAAAAATCGGTGGAAAGTGGGGAACTTAGTGCCTTAACACTAGGTTCCCTTTGTCTAAATTGTTATACAGCGTGATGCCGATTAATTAATATATTATTTTATTTTATTTTAGGTTTTGTAACGCGACTTTATTAGGTCTTTAATATAAGACCAAACCATATCACGTATTTAAGTGCTCATACAAAAACAAGAACCTACTTGAAACTTACTAATAGATAAGACTTATTTTGCTTGAAATCTTAACATTTACAAAAGATAATATTAATAATTACAAGTAGCAATAGTTAACGTTATATTTATTTATAGTTTAATATTAATTTTTCATAATTTCGAAATACGTACCTAAAGCCAAAGGAAAGTTGTGGATTGACAGACTGGTTGTGGGTTCGATCCCCGCTCGGGGAAATGAAATATGTATTTAAATTTATATTTTCACTTCTTCGATCTGGTGTCGAGGCAAAATGCGGGGTTAAGTTCCGTCACTCACAATGTCTCTAGAATTCAGCGAAAAATGGAGAACTAGGTTACTTAACTTAACACTAGGTTTCAATCTGCCTACCCTGCTGTATGTGACATATACAGCGTGAAGCTTTTAAGTAACTAATCTAAAGAAAGAAATTGATCAACTTGACAAAATATTTTTAAAGTCATAATCCGAATTTAAAAATAATAATTTTGCGTTTGGGTTCGAGTATTAGGCACATTAATGAAAAAACATTATTCAAAATCAATTTACATTTTCTAAGGAGATTATAATTTAACATCGAAAACTATTAAATGGTCAGTGAATAAAAGTGTATTTATTTATTTACATGAATAATAAATAAAACGATTATTTAATTAAAATTAATTTATAAAACTTAATTTATTTATATTAGTATTCTCGTTTTAATTCAATAAACAAACAAACAAACACCAATGTTTGAAATAAGCGAACGGAAGCCATATAGGAGGAAGTACAATATTATTTCAACTGTAATTGGCTGCAAGATGTTGATTATTCTATTAAATGTACCTATTATTATTTTTAATGATACTGATTTATAAATTAGTAAAACTCACTCTTTTCCCAATTTTCCTTCGATTTCTGGAAGCGTTGCGTGTTGAGTGACGGGACTCAACGCCGCGCTTTGCCTCGACACCAGAGTGAAGAAATTAAAAAATAATTTTAATTAAAAATTTCATTTCTTCAAGTGGGGGATTGAACCCTGAACCAGTCGTGTTTACAATTACACACTTGTGCGCCTGTTTTTTGAATGGCCTCTCTAGATTTCTACTTCTAGAATAAATTAATTTTTAACAAAAAAAAAACCGACTTCTAACAACGAACTAAAAAGAGAAAAATAATTATACAAAGATTTTATAATTTTGAAGTCGGTGCCAAGTAAAACAAACAGGCTTAGTAATTAGATATTGTAGTAAAGGTATTGTAGCATTAGCTTGACACCGACTTCAAAATTATAAAATCTTTATATAATTATTTTTCACTTTTTAGTTCGTTGTTAGAAGTCGGTTTTTTTTGTTAAAAATTAGTTTATTTCACGATTTTAAGTGACGGGTATCTTAAAATGATGGTTCTTAAACGAGTGGTGATGGTGGTGGTAGTGGTTGTCAACGAGTGGTTGTGATTGTTCTATGTAAAACTTCATTTAATTAGGTATTACTTTTGTGCAAAGTTACATTTTGGTATATTGACAAGAACAAACATAAAAAGTATTCGAGTGAATTCGGAATCTCCCTTTTTTGAAGTTGGTTGAAAATGAGAACATCCTCTTTTTTGTGATTGGTTGAAAAGAAATGCAACGATCAGGAATCTCACTTCTGACATCAATTTAAAAAGTTTTTGCTTGTAACTATTACAGTATAATTAATTTTTGACCAAAAAAAACAAACTTTCTCAATTTTCTCCAGATTCCATAATCGAAACCTAACCAAACTTTCACCAAATTATCCTTGAAGTGTATCCTTTCAAATAAAAAAAGAATCATCAAAATCGGTTGGCGCGACATTGACTTATTCGGCTATTAGTCGCGCACATGCATAATGCAAATTTAAGACTTATGTGATTTTCTCATGGATACCATTGTCAGATATGGACCAAAAAAAAATGGGACCATTCGGGAAGCTATACCTTTCAAATAAAAAAAAAATTATCAAAATTGGTCCACCCAGTTAAAAGTTATGAGGTAACAAACATAAAAAAAAAAAAAAAAAAAAATAAAATAAAAAAAAAAAAAAAATACAGTCGAATTGATTACCTCCTTTTCTTACAGAAGTCGGTTAAAAATAGAGATGATCCAACGGTATCCGATGAAAATTATTTTTGGTGTGGGTACTTAAAAATGTGTAATTTCAAATCTTTTTCATGTGCCATATCGATTTTGAAACATGAAGCACAGAAGGAACCTTAACACGATTAACAGTAAATGTAATTGCTTCTTTACAGGGTCAGTACTTAAATCGTATGTCTAAGAAAAGTTAAATGTTCAATATCGTAAAACTTCCGTTTTCTAGTAATCGATTTGACACAGCAAAACTTTGATATCCTACAATTAGGCGTTCAAGCATTAAAAGAAAGATCTAGAAAGTATAAAATAATATAATTCTAAGCTCCTATAGCAAAGTAAATAAGAGGAAACTAGTGTTAAAACACTTAGCTCACCACTTTTCGCCCAATTCCGAATTCAACGCCTTGTTTAATATAACAGAGCGAGGAAATGAAAATAATTTACATTTAATCGTGTGGATCGAACGCACAATCATTGCGTCTACGGTAACCTGAACCACTGCGCCTAGATGACTCTTAAAATGTAATACCTAAAATTTAATCATGTTTTTATCAAAATTCATAAACAACAGAAGTCACGTACGATATTTGTTAAACTCTTTGAAATCATATCTTTTTTAAAGTGGATGAGACACTTTAACTTAATTACACTTAAAAAGACTATAAAAGACTTGTCTTCTAATTCACTACGCATCGTGATATTTCATTATAACATAACGAAATTTAACGAAAAAATGCTTATTTTCAAGGCATTTCAGTTAATTTTAGTGTCTGTAATTTGTGTCACCTTGGCTGAAGGTAGGTTAAAGCTGATACTCGCTTCGGGCTAATTTTGTTATATTAAAAGAAATTTTAGGCAATTACTTTTATATTACTTTTGTGTTTACAAAGGGAATGTTATAATCGTGTTAAATTTATTATTGCTTTATTGAAATACTTATATTAAAAAATTATACCAGCATCACGCTACATCCCTCACACTGCGGGAGTACACACTGCGGGAGTACACGCAGAGAGTACCCTAGACCTCCAGTTGACAAAACACTTTGTTCCCTACTTTCCGTCGAATTTGGAGGCATTGGGTGTTGAGTGGCGGAACTTAACGCCGTTCCCTCGTTACCAGAACGAGGAAATGAAAACATTTTGAACGAGGATTTGAAATAAAAATAAAATACATACTTAATATTACAAAAGAACAAAACATCGTTGGAACGGAAATACTTATTGTAATTGAAAACAAAAGTAACTGATACATTCCGCTTCCTTTCAGAGCAACTTGGAATTTGAATAAAATATCATGATTCTAATAAAACTTGGTTATTACAAAGAGTTCTGTTCTGTCTGTTTTCCTATTTAATTAAACATTTTTTTTCAGCAGTAGGGTAGGCAGGGAGGCTAGTTTTAAGGCACTACGCTCTCCACTTTCCGTTGAATTCTGAAAGATATGTGTATAGAGTGGCGGCTCTAGCTCAGCCCTGCGCTTCGCCTTGATACGAAAGCGAAGAAATGAAAATACTAAAAAAATCATTTCCTCGAATGGGAATCGAATCCACAACATATCGTGTTTACAGTAACACGCTTGCCCTGCGCCACGACTGGGCTCTAATTAAACAATAATAATCAAAAATTAGAAATGTTACAAACGTGCACAGAATTTGGAATTTTTATATTATTTTGGATGTCTGTCTGTATCTTCATTTAGTGAATTGAAATATTAACAAGCGAGATGTCAAGAGAATGATAACTTGTTCTTATTTAAAACACTTGCTTATTCTAAACAGTTTGGGTGTTTTAATATATAAAAAACCTTTATAGTTATTGAAATATTCTGTAAAGAAATTTTGCTCTTATTAATCAGTTAGTTAAACTTTTGTTATCATACCTTTTTGAAGATTTAAAGATTCTTCTAAGAAAAAAGTCACGATGAGTTTCTTATATCGGTCCTCAGGCCTAAGTGCCCTTGGGTAAATTATTTGACGTCTAAAAAATAAACTTTTTATTTAAAAATTTTTGAAATTCATTTTGAGGAGAATAACACTTTTAAAAAAACAGTACTGTTAATATTATCATATTTTTAGGACGTTTACTGCCGAGTACCTTTGATGAGATATCACCGCGTATAGTAGGAGGGCAGGATGCGCCGGACGGTGGAATACCATACCAGGCATCCTTGAGGTCTATCTTCGGTTCTCATTTCTGTGGAGGTTCCATAATAAGCCAGGAATGGGTGCTCACAGCTGCGCATTGTACTGTTGGGTAAGCATTTTTAAGTTAAATCTTTCTAAATTGTATGTACATATTTCATCTTCACAGTTTCAGGCTATATTATTAACTGAATGGTATTAATATATATGGAATATGTGAAATAATCACTAAACTAACCAAAAAAATAATTTAATTTTATATTCATTTCCCAAATAATAATTGAACTGGAAACTATTGTTTTTTACTAGAAGATGCTCAACTGCGCCATGGTGGTATAAATTTAAATGATGTTATAAGATATTCGATGCCTTTGTGCTCTGGGTTTGAATATATTCAAATTTTATCATCTTGTACGTAAACTTACTTATTTGACTTTCAATCTCAGAACAAATGCTAATATTGAACGTACCTTATTGTTTCCTGGCACTGTTAAGACGAACTTGTTTGACTTAGTAAGTCTCATGTGATTATTTGGTGTTTAAGAAGTATTCAAATATTTAACTAAATTATTATTCTAGGTTCAAATCGCACTATCAATATTATCTTTAAACTTACAACACGAAAAAAATTATAATAAATAAGTAATGTTAAAAAATACAGTCAACGGGTTTATTAAAATAGTTACTAGAGATGTCTCTCTGATGTTCTCAGATGATCTTAATCGTTTTTTTTTTATTTAATTAAGAAATTCTAATATTTTTTTACATAATTACTATACTTATTTTCAGCCAAGTAACATATCTGATAAAGGTGGTAGTTGGTACCAACAGTCTTACCTCTGGCGGTAAAAGCCATTCCGTAAGCAAAATTGTAGTGCACGAAAATTACGATAGTCATGAAATAGTGAATGACGTCAGCGTCATCAAAGTGTCGGGGAAAATAGAATTCAACAGCAGAGTCCAGCCTATAAAGCTGCCTGCAGCTAACACACCAGGTGGATCCAAAGTTACTCTTACTGGATGGGGCAGACTATCGGTAAGCATTATGCTAATATGCCATGGAATAATATGCTATATATGCCGGCGGAAACCAACGCCGCGCTTTGTCGTGTTACCAAAGTTACGGAATTAATATAATATATTTCATTGCTGGAAACAGAAATGACCACAACCAGATTGCTTCTATATTCTTTTTTTTTCTTTACACTGTATTCAGCATAAATCAGGATAGGGAGAGAGAATCTGTAAATCTAATGTTAAAACACTTCGTTAAAAAATATATATGATCACATCAATTCTTTTACTTTCGACTTAAATATAATAGTAACCTAATTTCCTATGTTTGCTTCGAATTTTAGTACCCAGGCAACCTCCCGGACAAGCTGCAAATCATCCAGCTATCAGCTCTCAGCGTGGGCGATTGTCAGAAACGTTACAACGGATCACTTATATCGATGCCTGTACACAGCAGTCAAATATGCTCACTGACCAAAGCTGGGGAGGGTGCTTGCCATGTAAGTTTTCAGGACTTATTTAAAAGGGATTTTTTCTTCTTCGCACTGTTCTTTTTCTTTTTTCATACTTGTAATATTTCTCATTAATGACTGACGAAACAGCGGCGTGGAGTTCCTCTATTCAACACGCTGTGCCTCCAGGATTTGGATCTTAACACTAGTTCCCTCGTTCTTTCTGCTTACCCTTCTATGTGCAGGGTACAGCGATTGCTTTGCAGGGAGCAGCGCCTTGATTATAAAAAAAACTATATCAAATCAACATTCCTTGAAAATATCGTCGTATATTAATATTTTACTTCATAAAATTATGCTTTTTGTAAATGGAATTTTTCGGACACAAAAAAGATAAAATTTCTAAATTCACAATTTACAAAGATTTTTTCTTATTTTATTATTTTACTTAAATAAAAAACAAGAACAATTTGCTTAAAACAAATAGACAAGTACTGTTAAACATAATAAAATAAAAACCTCTGACCTTTAACCTACATTATCTACATATTCCAAGTTAAAGGTCAAGAAAATTCCTGCAAAACAGTAAAAAATTTATAAGCACGAAGAATTACATTATATTTTGTACTGCCCTGAGATGTTATCCATTATAGTTATTTATTAGGTAAAAATATAAGGTTTAGTGGAATACACTTTAGTTTATATGTATGTTACTTGGTTTTGGAGTTTCGAGTCTTGAGCTCTCAAGCTTACCCGTATATTTAATACGCGATCTTGAGATAAATCGTCGTAACAGACGGACAGGCAGACGGACAACATAGTCATCCTACAAGGGTTCAATTTCTTCCTCTTGGCTAAAAACCTTATCTTAATTTTTTTTCGTACAACCTGTGTTAAAATATTCTGTTCCAATTAATTAATTACTCTTCCGTTCCCCACGTATAAGAACAAAATTCGAAGATTTATCAGCTTAGCCAGAAGTAGTCAATAGTTACTTAATAAAATTATAGTAGAAGCATTATAGAATGTAGTCACTAGAAAAAATACTTGGAAAGTTATTGACTTATTTTGTAAGCTGATCAAGTCTATTTTCGCCCGCCCTAAAAATAGGGAATGTTTACGAATTATTTGTAGAAGTTATTTTTATAGGCATTTGATACGATAAGTGCGGAGGAGAGGAGGAGGGGGTGTTTGTTTTTCGGTTGAAATTTAACTTAGAATTTTAATATTATAATATACTTTTTCCTGTACATTGTATTCTGCACATAGCAGG
Organism: Heliconius melpomene melpomene; assembly: GCA_000313835.2. Taxonomy (NCBI): domain Eukaryota; kingdom Metazoa; phylum Arthropoda; class Insecta; order Lepidoptera; family Nymphalidae; genus Heliconius; species Heliconius melpomene. Next base: position 106,233 of record HE671983.1, on the reverse strand, counting down.
GTAGGCACAGGGAACCTAGGAACCTAGTGTTAGGTCACACGACACTTCCGTTCCCTAGTTTTCACCGAATTGTGTCTTGAGCGCGCTGCGCTCTACCTCTACACCAAAGCGAAGGAATGAAAATATTAAATATTTCATTTCCTCGAGTGGGAATCAAACCCACGACCAGTCGCGATTACATTCACACACTTGTTCCCCTGTAAGAAATATTTCTTATTTTCATTTTCTCGCACTGTTTTTCATTTGCTCTTTAATGTTTCAGGGAGACTCTGGCGGACCACTCGTTCAGAACGGTACTGTAGTAGGGATAGTGTCCTGGGGATATCCTTGCGCCCGCGGTTACCCTGACGTGTATTCTCGCGTCTACAGCTTCAAGAATTGGATTTTGGAACATACCAACATATAATATGCTAATTAAATGACAAAAATTATAAATCAGTATTAAATAAATGTATTATTCCCTGTATTTTAATGTTTTATTTAATTCAAGTCAACAGATTCTCACTTTTTTCTGCAAAGCAATAAGGTAGTTCCAGGACTCTCTCTACGTTCTCTGCTTTCTGACCTGCCACTATCAAACATGTAATCTATATATATAAAAGGACTTGTCCTCACTGACTGAGGTAAGACGCACGCACAGCCGTAACCGCTGTGCGTAGAAACGTGAAATTTGGACAGATGTTTACTTTCGTAATCTGGACATCCACTAAGAAGGGATTTTGAAAAATGTTTACCCTAAAGGGGTGAAATAAGGGTCGAAAATTTGTATGGAAAAAAATTTAAATCGGCACCAATTTTTATAAAATTTGAAATTCAGACTCTTAAAAGTATTTAATTGAACACATGTTTCATGGTTTTCTAGAACTCTTCCTCTAAGGGTGCAAATAAGGGATTGAAAGTTTGTATGGAAAAATCTTTTAATCGCCACCGATTTTTATAAAATTTGAAATTTAGACTCTTAAAAATATTTCATTGAACACATGTTTCGTGGTTTATTAGAATTCACCCTTAATTACGCAAGCGAAGCTGCGCGCGTCCGCTAGTCTATAACAATACTGTAATCATTGACTGACTTTATTTATTATTTTCAAGGAATAGAAAGAATTAAGTAAAATCTATTGATATTAAATATTTACACAATACTACAAATTATTAAAATCTTAAATACTTATCATCAACTTCATCAGCTTCACGCTGTATCCAGCCCATATCAGGGTAGGCAGAGGGAACCTAGTGTTAAGACAGTCCGTTCCCCACTTTCTCCCGAATTCTGGAGGTATTGTGTGTTGAGTGGTAGAACTCAACGCCGCGCTTTGCCTCGACATTTCTTAGTAAATACTATAAGAGATTCGATTCAAATTTTCCCTTAAAAAATGTAATATTTCTACACGAATGACATGCTCCCGAATAGAATGCTGCTGAAACAAAATTGCACCGCCGCCGACACAACGACGTTATTTTATTGACTTTGTTTGTTTACATTCTCGCCCGTGATGGTGGGGCCGCACTAAAATATATAACAAAATAGAAATTGGAAAATAAGAAAACAATTTTCAAATTTCTTTTTCAAACAATATATACCTATAAGATCCTACACTGCTTTCTTTCAGATCGAAAAAACTTTTACAAAAACATTCGCAGTGAGGATCAGACCTACAATCATTGAATGTACAGTCAGAGATTATGCAATTACACCTTAACACCCTAATTCCAATAGAGAGGAGGGTTGGAACTCACTCACTCCCGCTCATAAAAACTTTGAAGTCTCAAACCCACCATACCAGAGGGCAAGATCCAGTCAGCTCATTTTGCAGGAATCCAGGGCGATACGCAAGGAAATTAGGAATTCGTTGGCGGTAGTTTGACCCGTGACCACGGACTACTGCAAAGTATTTGAAACGTCGGGTTTCCCAAAAGGTTTAAAATTAAATATACGCGATTAATCCGGTCAAATAATTTCATTTAAATGTTATATAGATATGTAGGTATATTTAAACATCTAATGGCCGATTAAATGACCTAACTAAATATCAAAGGAAGTAAACCCATAAGTCCCTAAAACCTCAAAGTAAGCGGAGGAAGCGGAAATTAAGTTAGTACGCCGGTCTGCTTGCGGTTTTGAAGTGACATCTACGTCCTTCTTAAGGTCTCCGTCTTCTCTAAGCATCCCTGTATTAATAGTATTAAAAGTTATTTAAATTAGTATTTTAGTTAAAGTTTAAATGGTAAGATTTTATACCCAATATTTAATTCAATCATTCGACACTAACAAATAAATATCTAATATTTATTACTAATTACTTTTTTTTCAGCTTCACACTGTATCCAATACATAGCAAGGTAGGCAGAGAGAACCTGGGAACGTAGTGTTAAGATACTCCGATCTCATTAAGACACAGTCGCACGCTCATTAGTGATATCGCAGACAGACACACAAAACCTTTGGGCACTTATATTATTTTAGTACAATCTCTACAGTGGAGGTCGAAGTGTTAATAAGTAATGAATGTGATAACAAAATGATCCTTTTATCAGAAAGACATTTAATATACATAAAAGTCTATGATCCAGCTTACAATTTTCGGCTTCTTGCTTTGTAGAACATAAAGCTGACAGGGTCTTCCTCTGCGTCAAAGTAATAGATGTGACACCATTGTCAAGAAGCTTGGTAATAAGATAAATAACAGCGTCGTATTCCGCCACTCAACACACAATCTCTCAAAATCAGGTGGAAAACGGGGAACTAATATATGCTAACACTAAAAGCTAAATGCGGAATACAGTGTATGTAAGAAAAAAAGGATAAAATATACATTTTGTCATCTGGATCTTAGACTACAAACGAGACTGTTCGAAAATTCATAGAAGTGTTCGGTTCATGAATAAAATATATTTAGGATGAAATAGTGAGATATTCATAATGTAATAACGTGAAGGACAAATTTATAGAATAAAATTTATTTTATATTTACATGTTGCTGTTTCTTCAATATTATTACTAAGCTACTTTACCAATTTTCGAGATATTGAATGGTGGTACTTAACGCCGCATTCGTCTTGTTATCAGTCTCGTTTGCGTAGAAGGGGGGAACCTTAACCTACTGTTAACAGTAGGTTTTCTCAGCCAACCCAGCAAAAACTAATTTGGTTGCGTTGTCTTATACTTGCAGAAACACTATACTGTATTTCTGCAAGATAGTTGAGTTGTGAAAGTGCTTCTAAATAATTACAAACAAATTAATAATTAATCTCTATTACTCTTAATTTATCGAAATTACGATGCCATTCTATCCCTCTTGGGAAATGCCAGGCTAAATGAGATTATTCAAATTGATATGGGTTCAAATCCACTGGGGGGAAATTTTACATTAATAATATCAACGAGCAAAGATAGCGCAATTGACTGGCTTATCTGCTTATAAATACATTTTTTATTTAGAAAAATACGTTTATAATACAAATGTTTCTTTAAACTGCTGAGAAAAATCTGTTTAACAACCCACAACAAAGTAGACAGAGGGAACCTGGGAACCTAGTGTTAAGGCACTCCGCTACAATTAAGACTTCCCATTTCGGCGCGCGGTGTTGAGTTTCGCCACTCTATTTGCCTTGTTGTCAGAACACTATTTACCTAATTACCTACCAGAGCAACGAAATGAAAATGTTTAACACATTTGAAATTTAATATTTAAATGCGAATATAACTTATTCACACTATGAAAATAATATATTATAGATTATTATTATCAAATAATTTTACAATAACACGTCCCAAGTTGGAGATATGATAAAACATAAGTACATAGTTAAGTTGTTTCTGTCTAATTTCCCTAGAGTCAGAGATAAATGGCGTAGTTATATTAAATAGGCCGTCATGGCGCAGCGGCACAAGGGTGTGACTGTAACGTGACGGTTATGGGTTCGATCCCCACTCGAGGAAGTGTCACCAACACGCAATGCCTCCAGAATTCGGCAGGTAGTGGGGAACGGGGCCTTAGCACTAGGTTCCCTCTTTCTGCCTTGTTGTTTGCGGGATACAGCGTGAAGCAGATTTTTAAAGCCTTTTTATACTTCTAATAAACATAATATACGAGTATATGTATATTCTAAATATTCAGACCAATAGGTATACAATATAATTATTTTTTATTAAAAAAATATTAGAAAAAGATAGGAATAGAAGAAAAGAAGGAAGTGAGTGTCAAAATATTCCATTCTTAATTCCCGTGACGAGTAAGGATTCAATTGAACGTCGCAACATGTGCTACCAGAGAGGACCTACATATATAAATAATTTAAATCAAATAATTTCTTTAAGTGGGAATCGAACTCACCACCGCGGCCGCGATTACAATATATTATGAAATTATTTGAAATGTGAAGTTAAAATAAATAAATATGTTATTTATATTTCAGAAAAATAGATTTAATTTAGAATCTCAATTTCTGATTTGGTATTTGAAAACAACTTTTTTAATATCACTCTCTATCTCGCTCACAGCAGGATAGGTAGAGAGATCCTATCGTCAAGACACTTCCCAATTCTTTACCTCCTCATCAACGAAGAAATGAAAATATTAAATAATTTATTCCCACGAATGGGAATCGAATCCACAATCTGTCACGTTTACAAACAGGCCTCACACTTTTCACCTTCAATAGGTAAATTCTCAAATGTTAATTTGAAAATTAATTTAAACATCCTCATTTATACGCACTTTCCCTTTCGAAGTTGTAATTGAATTCAGTCAGTGATTGATGACCGAGGCATATCGTTAGGAAGGTTTCACAGATTAATCCTACTGCTACGTACCTGCTGTTACTTGGAAATTATAAAAGAATAAACAAATGAAATTTTATGTATTAATTTATAATTTTTTGTTAAAATCCGTATATTGTACGATTTTCTGTAAGGCCAGTGGACGACACACGGTTGTGGTTCGATTCCCACTCGAGGAAATGCAATATTTAATGTTTTCATTTCGTCGCTCTGGTGTCAAGGCAAAGCGTGGCGTTAAGTTCCGTTACTGACTATGCAAAGCCTTCAAAACTCAGGTAAAGGGGGGAGCGGAGAGCCGGAACACTAAACTCCTTCTGTCTACCCTACTTCATTCGGGAAACAGCGTAATGCTGAAAAAAATCTGTGTCAGTTCATCATTGAAATCCTTTATATTTTAAATATTTAATTCAGATGTGCTCTCACTGTTATTTAGGGGAGAACAGGGCTGAAAGTGCCATTTGGTAAGTCGTGCCGCCGCATATATCGAAAACAAATAGAGATAAATATACGATCATTTGGTATTGCGTGATATTTAAGGCTCAGTAATGGCGGCGGCCAATTTAATTAAGCCAATTTACATAATGTATGTAAATATTTTAATTTGAATGCTTTTTCCTCTTATGCATTTTCTTTGTTTTTCATTTGGGATTTTTTGCATAATGTTTCTTATTTGTCTATCTTGTTACCAGCGAAAGCTAAAAAGACACAAGAAGAAATTAAAATATTAATAAATAAAATTATTTCCTCCGAGTCCGAGTGGGAATTGAACCCACAACCATCACGTTTACAATCACACAGCACACTTGTGCGCCACGACGACCTGTAAAATATATATATTTCAGCCTAAAATAAGCTTAATTAATTTGTAAATATTTCGTAGGAATATTATTACGTGTTCTTACTTTTAAAAATAAAACTCAGATTGGTTTCCATCAATCAACATTCAGAAACTTGAAGACTAGAGGCAGAATAACAAACTCCTAGATAAATTAGGTGAAAACAAATTGATAGATATGTAGCGCTGTTACATTGGATATTGACAGAAGTTAAATAGCACATAGCGGTCGTGGTTTCTATTCCCTTTCGGGGGAATGAAATATTTAATACTTTTATTTTCTTGCTGTGGTAATTAAAAATACAGATATATTATAAAACAGAAACACTCGTCATTTGAAACAACTTCTTAACTAACTGAAATAAACCATTCGTAAGCATAATTCGTTGCAATACCACGTATATACGAGTATATATCTATACTAATATAATAAAGCGGAAGAGTTTGTTTGTTTGTTTGTTTGAACGCTAAGATCTCTGGATCTACTGGATCGATTTACTTTGTTTTTGTTTTGTATGAAAGCTGCATTCTTCAGAAGTGCTATAGGCTATATAATATTACATTACACATATATACTAATAAATTAAAATACTTTCTAATTTGACATGCAATTTATTCTGCCATGTTAATAACAACCGTCGTCGCTACGCGACCGCGTTCGTTACCGCGTCATTTTGATATTCATCCTTATGAAAATAAATATAATAGTCACTTTTAGCATTTCATCTAGATTGAAATTATATTTCTATAGAAATTATATTCTTATATTTCAAGCAGGCGTAGCCGCGTCCGGGTCCGCTAGTCTAAAGTATAATTATGACATGAAAATGGCTGTAATTTTCCTCCCTAATATAAACTGACCGCAAACAATGCGAGGCTCCAACCGATTCGCTTGTTAGCGAAAATTTTCCAATATTATGCCCACAAATGAAACGTTCTCTACTTTAAACATTTACTATAACGTGGCGGTTATGGGTTCGATCCCATTCGGGGGAATGAATTACGAGTATATGTAAATATTTTCAATTTTTTCGTTCTGATGCTTTAAAAGTCAAAACGCATTGTATCCTAGCCTAGTGTTAAGACACTCCACTCCTCACTTTTGACCAAACTCTGGAGGCATCGCGTGTTGAGTGGCGGGACTCAACACCGCACGTTGCCTCTTTATCAGGAATAAGGAAATGAAAATATTAAATATTTTACGTCTTTTAGTACTCGCATGTGAAATTTTGCAAGTCTACTATAAGTAGATTTAAAAGTTTCATTCCCTCGAATGATATTCGATTCCCCAATCGTAGTATCAAGTTATTCATCAAATATACCAAATAATAAATATTACATAAGAAAGTAATCTTCAGAAATGTTATTACTTTAGATACTTATAATATGTATATCGTTATTGACATACGACTCTACTTTTGAAATACAAGTCCCGGCCCACTTAGCCCGAAGGATAAAACGCCGCAAGGGGTATGTATGTTTGTATTGTACGTATAGAATATACCCAGTTGTATAGATTTTAGTATCTAACTGTAAGCACGACGATTCTTGGTTTGATTTCTAACCAAGAAAATAAGAAGACTAAGCGCGGCGTTAAGTTCCAAATTTATGTTTGATTGTGAAAACAATCCAACTGTAGGTAGATGTTGTATCGTCTTCACCGAGCTGGTGGCTCCACCAGTCGCACTCTTCTCACTCACTCACGACCAATGGGTCACTGACCGCTATTTTGGCTATTGTGGACCACTGGTGGTCCTCGGATCACTGGCTGGGAAGCATTGGAAGAACATAAATAAAATTGTGATTTTAACATTTTTGTTTTATCGAATTCATAACAAGTTTCTTTACATGAATCTAAAAAAAACGATTTTATAATTTTCGTAGGCAGAAGGATCCTAGTGCTAAGACAACCCGCAGATAAATATTTTAAATATACCTATACAAATAAATAGAAAATTAAACATTCAGGACACTGCAAAAGACAGTTATATCTTTACAGATAAGTTGAACCACAAATCACCAATAAACCTCTGTCCTTAACCCTTCTTCCGAGGTTGAACAGTCATGGTTTAAAATGGGTCAATGTTGGCTCCGCCCGCTCGATACGAGTGAAGGCTAGTTCAGGGACGATTTAAGGCCTTGGTAGGAAGAGCAATAATTGTCTTGTGAAATAAAATGAAATATTCATTTCTTTTTCCTAATGTTGAGACTAGGCTTCCTCTGTCTATCCTGCTACATACGGGCCACTATATCACCATTGAGCTGATAAAAAATGCATTTGTTTAAAAATTCAATATGGAAAGATCCCATTGTTTTTGGAGGTAATCAAAGCAATGAGAAAGAAGCGTCAAATTGAACATGATGGTAGTAGCTTCGATTTGGACTTCGGAATATTTTTATTACGAGATAATTAAAATATCCATTCCATTTTTTTTTGTGACAAGATGAAACGCAAAGTTAGATTTCTTTATAGGGATGTCAAACTCAAAAGTAACAGAATTAGAAATAGCTAGGAAGAAAAATTGTACCAACAAAATCAAAATAAGATGCAGAACCATTCTTATTGCGCTAGAGCGATTCTAAAAGGCGTGGGCTTTAATACCTTACACGTTCCATTTCACCGAGTCAGAATTCAAATTCTTTTTCTTGTATATATTTTTAGCAATATTTACATGGATTTTTTTAAATGTACTTCGAAGGTGGTCCAAGGAGATATAGGAGCTTGGACATTGGAGGCGAGCACTAATGCGTATTTTAATGGGGATTCTAAAATATTTGAGTAAATCAATGAAATGGAAAGAAATATCCATTTATAAATCTTCTTTCAAATGCCTACAACTGCCTCCATAATTTGGCGGAATGACGATCACTAGGGTCCCAGGTTCCCTTTACCTACCCTGCTATATGCCAAAAAAATAACAAATCATGAGCCCAAAAAAAACTAAAGTATATAAGTACATGTTCGGAGTTCATTTAGATCGAAAACACTGGCGATTCGTTTTTAATTAGAAATCCCCTTATCTACGAGTACGTTAGGCTTAATTAAAAGATTCACTTCCAATTTGGAGACAGTTTCCTTTGTCTTACACTTTACGAGAAACTCAAATATAATTCAAAGTAAATGAATGAATTTAAGAAAATTTTCTAAGGTAAAGGTTACCGTTAAGAAATGGCTTAGGTACCTATATATTTATTAAAAAATCTAATTACACGATATCTTATAATATATTAGGTATGTATGTTTAGAATATCATACCTGGCCCTCTTTAAAGAACGAGTGAATAGGCACTATCTAGGTAAGCATGCTCCACCCTCGTTCGCATCGTCACTTAGGTACCAGGTGAGATAGCGGACAAATGCTTGCCTATCTACAATAAAAAAAAACCTAGCACATTTTTTTTAGATAGACTAATTAAATTTTGAAACAACATAACTAAACCATATGCAGGTATTAGCCATATTCAGTTTCACACAGTATCAATAGGGTTTCATACAACAGGAAAAAGGTAGAGGGCAACTAGTGTTAAGGCACTCCGTTCCCCACTTTAGGCGGATTAACACCGGGCTTAACTTTGGTGCTAGAACGGCGAAATAAACATATTAATAAATAATAATATTATTAAATATAAATCCTCGAGCGGGGATCGAACTCACAACCATAGCGTCACAGTGACACCCTTGTGCCCCTGCTCCACCACGAACTCAAGGCCATATCAAAATAGATTATAAACAGGAGGCAATTTGAGAAAAAGACTACAAGGCTATATTACCATTTCGACCAACTAACCTTTTGGTTTAATAGTCATATTAGCCACGAACTACCCGCTGAAGTACCATCATTATTAGGGTCGAAGTCAAATGGTAATGATAATAGGGTGTCCAACTATTAATTTGAGGGTAGTTACACTATCATATTTATCGACTTATTTAGTTAATATACCTGAACAAGTGTGTTGATAGAGGGATCCTTTCTCTCTCTGGGGAGTGTTTATTATTAAAGTAATTTTCGTTTTCCCGATTTACTAAAATTTACTAATAATTAAATTACAACGATAAGAGAGCTTAGAGCGGAGCGAAATGGAGAAGGGAGTGTTAAACACTTACTTCTGTGCCACATATTATCTATATATATATAAAATCGAAAGGTCACTCACTCATCACGAAATCTCAGAATCTACATGTGCTAGGAATCTCAAATTTTGCATAGATGTTACTTATAGGACGTAGGTGCTCGCTAAGACGGGAATTTGCAATATTCGACTTCTAAGGAGTTGTTTTTGGGGTTGAAAGATTGTATGAAACTTTGTTACTACAAATTCTAGGAGTATCAAATTTTGCATAGACGTCACTTATAGGACGTAGGTACTCATGGAAACAGAAATTAATAATCAGGTAGTTAACGCAGGCGAAGCCGCGGGCGGGCCGCTAGTATATAATAAAAGTCTTTAAAAAAATAATATGATCATAAAAAAAACTGTAAAAGGAAAGAACGCCAATTTAAAGCTTAAAAGGGAAAAAAACGAATAAAGATCTAATAAAAACTCGTGCAGCATATGAAATCTCATTCATATCTCTTTGTAGGACCCTTATATTACGTTTGCTTGTTTTATTTAAGTAAGAGCTTTTGAGCTTTAGCAAGGCATACTGTGTTGCATTTTTTTATTCAAAATAAACGAAATAACGTTTATACTATCTTCTTTAGACTATTGGTATCGCTAAAGACGACGTAGTAGACGCTATCGTAGTGCCCACAAGGGTGTGATTGTAATTCAACATTCAAAACAATAATATATAAACATAAATATAATGTAATGGCAAATCCCCTTTGAGATTTACAAACCGGTTACAAGATATCTTTTTACCCCTTCCATAGCATATATCCATTTGGTATCAGTTACTACTTACTGTTCAACGAGATACAAAATAAAAAGTAAAATAATGTTTTATCAACATTGGAAACGGGTAACTTTCTTAATTTCACGCTGTATCCCGCATGCAGCATGGTAGAGAGAGGGAACCTAGTGTTAAGACACTCCGTTCTCCAGTTATTACCCAATTTTCAATACAGTGCGTGTTCCATGATGTTACCCAACACGTCGAGTCTATAGTAAGAAACAGTTTTTTTTCTACATGTACCTACATATGTCAATTTTAATAATATCAGCGTCTAAGTGATAACTTAGCAGAGTAGGCAGAAGGGACTTAGTGTTAAGGCACTTCGTTCCCTACTTTCCACCATTTTTTTGTGTGGAATAAATAATAATTCATTTTCTCGATTGGCGATCGAACCCGCAACCGTCACCTTCAATCACACCCTGCGCTACGACGGCCTCGCTATCGATAATATTTATATTACCTATACAAAATATAACAAACTTAAACCAATTTAATTCAAAAAGTATCATCACTTTGTGTTCCACGTTCCACACGTGTAGGCAACAAAACCAACATAACAACGTATAACATAATCTAAACATACCAAGAACTTGAACTAGAAACTTTAATATTCTCTGAATGTTCTCTGAAGTTTTTGCCTACAAATATCCTAATGGCGCAAGGGTACAGACGTGTGAACGCGACATATTGTGGGTTCGATTCCCAGCGGAGGAAATGAAATATTTAATGTTTTCATTTCTGCGCTCTTGTGTCGAGGGCGAATAAGAATTCGCCAGAAAACAAGGAATGGAAGTGTCCTAATGTGTTCAAGGTTCCTACTGCCTACACTGCTATTTGCAGGATAAGATAGGTTAATATAATACACAAACAATATCTTAAACACAAAATTATTAAAAAAAACAAATTACATATAGTAAACAAAATTAACCTCTACAAAGAATAAGTTGAAACAAGGTCCAAAATACCGATACACCTTTCCAAACAAATAATTATGCTAAAATATAACAAGCATGACATTCGTTAGCCTTGGTCCCTAAGTGGTGGCTCAACGATCAAAACCGTTGAGAGGCTTTCAGGAAACTTGCGACAATAACGAGAGGTAACGAAAGGAACCCTCGAGATCTCCCTTGACCTTCAATATTCAGATACATTTTATATTTACTTATAATCCTGGTTTTTGTATTTGGATAAATAGTATAAAGTGTCGTAGCGGAACCGCGTTTAACGCCAAACGCGACTATTGTAGATTCGATTTCCACTCGAGGGAGTGAACTGAGGGAGTGAGTTTACACTTCTTGTTTTGTTGATAACAAGACAAAGCACGGCGTTGAATTCCGCCACTCAATACGAGAATGGGACGTGAAGAATGGAGTGTCTTAACACTAGTGTTAGTAGAGCACAAAACCACTTCGCCTATATCACGTTGTATAGGAAAGCAAATGGCGCCTCCATTTGCTCCTTTTACCGTAAAAAAGAGGCAAAATTACATAATAGAAGACTGCATGTTTGAAAGAGATTAGGTTAAAAGAACAAGGGGCTATGCTATCTATTAGTAAATGGATTAGTTGAAAATAGTAGTTCAATATTTTTGCTGTATTTTGAGAAGTTCGTTAATTTTAAACTTAAAACGTTCATGTACTGCGGAACATTAAAAACAATGTGCCAATTTCAAATCGACTATGGTATATGATGAAAAGAATAGTATGGTATGGTATGGTTCTTTAAATCTGGCGTTCCGACCGTGGTGCTATATTAGGCATTAGTACAGTGTGACCAATAAATTTTAATAATGGTTTACTATTGATTTTTCAGGTATAGTATAACATACAAAAATTCTAAACGATTTGGTCACGTCAACAAATTGACATTTGCTATATTCTCAAATGTCAATGTCAATGTCACAGGTAACTGTCATTTGTAAATGACAAGTGACAACATGTGCGCTCCATGTTTACAAATGTGATTATTTATTATTGATAGTTTATTGTATTTAGCTAGTTGCTACTTTTATGTTATATAAATTAATTAAAGTATACCGTCATGGATTTTATAATAGATACTGTCGGAAATGAAGAACTCAATGAAAGAGTTGAGTTATTAGACCCAGAAGACAAACTTTTTGTAGGTTAGTATTTGTACAAATTTGTAACTTGTTTATCATAATTCAATACATCTAAATAACTATATTGTTTTTTAGATAAAGAACATAAAAATGAACAAATTATTGAATTGTTCGAAAAGAAAAGACAAGAGCTGGATGAACAAGAATTAGCTGAAGAGGAAGTCCAAAAAAAATTAAAAGGCTTGAAAATTGATACTGTTTTCGATGATTTCTTTGAAGATATGGGGTGGAATAATTGCATTATCAAAAAAGAAAAGAAAACACGTTTATTCCACTTTGACCAGTTAGATGTAGAAACTGGTAAGCTTAAGTCTAATCTTGGAGGGGTGGATGTGGAGAAAGAAATGAAAAATTCCGTTCTCAAACCTGGTATAGAAAAGGAACATCGACTACCGAAATATGAAGTCAGTGAGAAAAAATTGAGAGCTATGCGCAAGGTTAGCTATTAAGATTATTTGAAAAAAAATACTTTATTACAATTACTATTATTTACAATTTTTCAGCCTTACACTTCATCCTAGTGGGATGTGGTAAACAGAGAAAGTATAATACTCACTCCTTTTTCTTTTTTTAACTCTCTCCGAATTTTAGACATTGTGTATTTAATGTCAACTACTTAATGCTATGTTTTATTTTGTTAGAGCCAAAAAATAAAAAAATATTTAATTTCACATAAAAAATATTAAATTAAATGCAGTAGGGATAAAAAACCTAATTATGTCAGATACAATGGCCTCCACTGTAATATTATTTTTAATTTATCAAATATATAAATATAATATAAATTTTCATGTTATAGAAAGAAAGAAAGAAGACTAAAGGGCCAGAATGGTTTAATATGAAGGCACCAGAAATCACTCCAGAACTAAGTCATGACTTGCAAGTCTTGAAAATGAGATCAGCTTTGAATCCAAAACACTTTTATAAGAAGAATGATATGGAGGTTCTACCAAAATATTTCCAGGTATGTATGAGTATCTTAAGTATTTTTTGTCATTTAAAACAATAAAAAGGGGCCATACATACAGTTAAACCGTATAAAACATCTTAATATTTTAGACTTATTAAATTAAAACAACAATATGGATATTATGTTATATATTTAAATAAAGTCATAAAACTTTTAAAATCCACCATTTGTCACATTTAGTATACTACCCTCAATGAGAATCCATTGCTCAATATATACGTTTTGGGACATTGCCTCTTGAGTGGCAGAATTCAATGCCACATTCATTATGCCAGAATTCATTCTTTTCACCAGAGCAAGGAACTGAAACTACCATAATTTTTTTAGTCTTAATATGCCACTTCCCCACCACAACCTCAATATACACAAGAATTCTTTAATTTTTAAAATATATTTTAAACAGTTCTATTTTAAAATATTCCAGGTTGGGCGCATTATGGACTCTCCGTTAGACCATGTAAATGAGAGAATAACTAAAAAAGAAAGGAAAAGAACTATGGTAGATGAACTGCTAGCAGATGCAGAATTTCAAAGATATAACAAAAGAAAATATAAGGAGATTATAGATGAAAAGAGGAAAACACAATATAGAACCTTCATGAAGGACAAGAGACAAAAAAATAAAGCAGCTTTGAAAAAGAATAAACTTAAAGCTAAGCAATCTAAATAAATAGTGTTAATTAGACTTTGTTGTTATTATTTATTTGTTATCTGCAATTATATTTTATTTTTAGTTCTGTAACTTCTGTAAATTTTTCTATTATGATAAAAAAATATTGTTTATAATAACTTCAGCTTAAGAAGTTATGTTATAGTGTTAGTTATGTTGAGATGCAGAATTACAATGTAAATTAAACCTTTATACCCATTTTATATACATCTAAAGATGGAACAATTTGAAATTGAATGTACCTGCAGTTTTCTTAATATAAATTCCCAACAGTAATGGCAAATCTTAAGATTTATAACTAATAGAATTTTCATACATTTTTTTATACTGTCTAAAACATCATTTGTAAGTTATAAAAATCCAATTGTTCTAATTTTGAAAACTACCATAATTTTGAAACTTGACAACTTCCATATACAATTTTGTCAATAGAGTTAATGAAACAATTGAAAAACAAAACAATAGTCTTTATTAATGTAAAAACACGACTTTCAAGGCACTTTATTCCAATATAAAAACAAATTTATAAAACTATCACAGAAGTGAGTAAAATATTAAGTATTTAAAATCCTCCAGTGACGTCAATGGATGCACCCGTTATGAAAGAACTCTTGTCGGAACTTAAGAATGTTATTACTTCAGCTACCTCTGTAAAAAAATAATGATAGTACTTAATAAATTCTACAATCGAATTATTTCTAAATACATTTTAAAAATTGAATAATGATATTTTAATTAAACACTACAGATGATCGATATATTTTTTTCAAGTAAAAAATGTTATCAATGCTCAAATTTTGCGAAAAAAGATGTTCCACTCAACACATAATGTCTATAAAACAGAAGGAAGTGGAGAATGGAGTTTCATAATTCTAAAATTTCTTCATACAACCAAAATTAAAAAGCATAAAAATACCAGCAGGATCACCAAGCCTTCCCAAAGGTACTAATTTCAGCAATTGTTCCTTCACTTTATCTGGTACCGTCTTGACTATAGGCGTGTCTATGAATCCAGGTAGAATTGCATTTACTCTGCAAATTCAAAATATATTATGTTTAAAATTTCAGATTGCTGAGACAATTAAACTTGAAAAATTTGAATGTGAAAAGTGTTGTATCCAGGTTCTCTCTGTCTACTTCAAAAAATATAGAAGTTGCGTATATTAAAAGATATTTTAATTCATTGTCACTCATCTTTACTGTCATGTTATGTTTATGGATTCAATACCCACTCGAGAAGAATATTTATATTTAAAAATATATATATTATTTCCTTATTTTGATAAGTTATATACTATACTATGAAGTTAAAGAAAATACATATAAAACAATGCAACATTTTTGTTACCTTATATTAAACTTTCCTAGTTCTTTGGCAGCCGTTTGTGTCATTGCAACTACGCCAGCTTTACTCGCTGAATAATTACTTTGACCTATAAAAATATAATAAACTTTTATTCTAAAAAAGGAATAAGATAAACATAAAAGTTACGAATGTGTAATTCTTTTAATATCTTTCCAAAATAAATCATATACATTTATGACTTTTATTAATGTTAAAAAAAATATTTTACATTACCTATATTTCCATATTTTCCTACTATGCTTGATATATTTATAATCGATCCGGATATTGACGCTTCAGTCATTGCCTTTGCAAATGTTTGCATGATCAGGAAAGTTCCCTAAAATGTAAATAATAATATTATCAGTATAAAATTGTACATAATTTTAGTATATGACAAAAAATATTATATTTTATACAGATATTCTAATAAGCTGAATTAAAACCTACAACTATAAAGTTTTATCAGATGAGTGTTAATAAACCACAATTTTGATAAAAAAAAGTTTTAATATAAGTAACATGTATGCCCATAAAGAGTATGTTCTATTTATAAAAAAATATACTTGACATTAGTAAAAACTTTAGTTACACTTACTACTATTACTACTACTACTATTAGTTACATAGCATTTTTTTGTTTTTGTGCAGCAGCGGTAAAGTGTTTGACTGTATAGGTGATGAATGAGGATTCAATTGCCACTTGGGGAAATATATTACTATAATACAAACTCAGAATTGATTCCAGCAGTTCTGCCATTCAACATGCGATATGAAAAATAATGAAAAGTGGAGTCAATTTATGGAGTTAAAAAAATGTAAGCTTAATTAAAAAAGTAATCTTACCTTTAAATTAACATTAAGTACACTATCATAGTCATCTTCAGACATTTTAAGTAACCAATTGTCTCTAGTTATTCCAGCTGAATTCACTATTATTTTTGGTGGATTTCTATATTGTGCTAATACAGCATTAAACAGGTTTTGTACTGATTTTGGATCAGCCACATCTAACTCCATAGCACTGTGGTCACCAGCATCTATAATGTAATTAAGAAAAAATAATACATAAAAAGATATGCATTTATATTATTGCAATATAAAGGAATAGCATCTGATTGCAAATGCAAAGGTAGTAGGTTCCATTCCTACTGGGTGTAAATAAATTAATTTAATTTCCTTATTTTGGTTAGACAAACTATATTGTACTTAGTATATCTTTTTTCTGAGCTACATATTTTATCATTAAGAAAAATTAATGTATTCTCTGCTATCTCCCCAAATTCAGAACTCTATGAGAACACACAGTTCCTTGGAAAGTAATTTTATCCACTGAGTGTATTGAACCAATAACTGTGATAAAATACAGATATAATAAAATTGTAGCTGATCTGATATATGAGTAAAAATATTATTTGGGGCATATATCAATGTAACAGAGTTCAAAACTCACTACACATATAATAAAAATATAGATAGCATTCTAAGCTGCATAGATTTTAAGCAAACATGAAAAAAAATGATTTTTATTATATTCATTTTTATTTGAAAATTAATACATAAATATAACATGATTTTTATAGCTACACAAAATTAATTTTTACCATTCAGTCCAGATGCTAATGCAGTATGTTTTTTTATAGTTTCCAATGCTGCATTATAATTTTTATCAGCAGCTATAACTGTAGCTCCTTCTCTTGACAATACTTGACAAGCAGCTCGGCCAATACCAGAACCAGCACCTACACATATTTTTTTATTAAAAAAAAACAAGTATAAAAATAATTTATATAACTTAAGTATTATTAAGAGGTTGTTGTATTGCAATGGCACAAATGTATCTGTAAACGCTATGATTATTTTGATTCCCGTTCGGTGGTATGAAGTATTTAATATTTTTATTTTCTTGGTCTGACAATGAGGTAAAGTGCAGTTTTAATTTACAAGCTATGCATTGGCCGTTAGGCAGAAAATGAGGGATGGAAGTGTATAAATGGGAACCGAGGTTCCCTCTGTCTGCATCTCTGTAGCTTGAAGCTATAGAAAATGTTAATGAAAGACCGTCGTGGCAGTGGCGTAGCGGTCGGTCGGGGGTTCTATTCTTAATCGGGGAAATGAATTATTTTCACTTTTGCTTACTATATGAGGGATACAGTTAATATAGTACCATTTAATTGAATGGATCTTTAAATAAATGTAATATTCTAAAAAAAAATCTAATTGCTGAACTTAATAAGTTTGACCCACTTAGCATAATGTAGTTTGTTTACCTGTAACAAGTGCAAGTCTTCCAGATACAATGCCAGTTACCATTTTTAATTGTAACTTTAGTCAGATATTCTTTTTAAAATAACTTTTAAGTTACACCTTATAACTTTCTTATCACTTCCTATAATACAGAATCGCTCTTTGAACCCCACAATTTTTACTGTTATGATGTAAACATCTTAATAAGTGATTATATAAAAAAATATTTAATATAATTCCTATCAACAAGTACTGAAGGTAACATTTTCATTGATTTCCGTAGTAGAGTTCCATTTAATCATTTTTTACCTTTGCTTTGCTATCTACTTATTTACAAATTCATAGATAATAAATATTACACATATAAAATCTGACAAATGTCAATCTTTATTTTATTGTAATTAGTTATTATTTTATAATTAGTTTTATTTTATAAAATTATTATGTTCAACTCCTACTCTTGAAACACCATAATTTAAGTAGAGAACTGATTTTAGTAAATTTTTGAGACAAAATATAATAAAATTATATCAAAGAACGAAAGCTTCCACGCAAGTCCAGCACTGAGCAAGATTGACGAAAAAAGCCTAGTAATGAAACATTTCATTCTTGATTCGGTAAATAATATATAAGAAAATGCATTTCTATTACAATTTAAATTTTATTTCTAATATTTTTTTATTATCCAACTTGATTTTTTTAGTTTCAGACTGTCTCTTATATAGCATTATATATTTAACACTCAGTCTCACATGTTTCCGCCTAATTTTCGAGATTGAATAAAAAATGCATTTTGAGTGCTCAATGCAAAAATGCATTTTAATCTTTAGTATTATTAATATTTTTATATAGAAAACTAATGTTAACATTGGCGCGGTAATGGGTTCAAAGTTCTAATAGTGCCCCAAACAAAATAAAACTAATTACACCGATCGATCGCACGATCTCAGATTTAACGACTGTTTTCAAATTAGTGGGAAAAGAATGTGGGAAAAAGTAAACAAAGTTGAAAATATAACAAAACATTTATTATCAGTCTTGTTAATATAAATTTGTTTTTAATTTTTATATACTCTGTCACATTTCCATGTACATATATAAAAACTTCAATATATATATTTTTAATAAATACATAACCAAAACCAGAAATGTGAATAATTTTCATTATTGTTAGCTTTTTGTCCTAATCCAGTCCATTTTATAATTATATTTTCTGTTTCCTTTAAAAGAAAATATTATAGATCTGCTTAATTTCTAACACACAAACTAAACTCTTGTACTAAATAGAAAGATGCTTTTTATATATCACACCAAAGATACATTGATTACTTACTATATCATAAATTACTTTTATTGAGTTATAATATCTATCACATTTTTAGAGAATTTTCAATGTAACATATTAAAATATGCTTAATAGTTAATACTAAGGAAATTAAATTAACAACATAATACTTAATTTACATTTCTTATTTCTATAATTCATTTCTAGTGACAAAAATAAACAAAAACAGGTGTTTTTTTAAGTCTTAATCTTTAAACAATTGGTTTAAACTGAATCCATAAATTTTCAAACTCAGTCTTGTATTGTTCAACTATTTCTCTTTGCGATGTGACCACCACATCCTCCCAGTTACCACTGAGGCCTTGATTAGTCCAATTTAAAGATCCACAAATAAGAAACGGTGTACATTTCACAGTTTCATCATTTAATGCTAAAGTATCAACTAAACAAAATTTATGGTGCATTATATTAGTAGATTTCATCCAGCGTACTTCTATACCATGCTTCTCCAAGCGCTTTAAAGCTGATCCATTTGAAAATGCCATGTCAGCATCAATAATTACACGAACTTTTACACCTTTAAAATTTAATTTAACAATAACATTTTGCAGATCTACACTAGTTATTATATACATACAAATATCCATCGTATACTGTGGAGAATTTAAATAGTGTAACAAACGGTCACTACTTCTTGAAATCATATATCGTGAGTATTTACTTTTTATCAGCTCCTTTGCTCCATAAGAAAACATAATAGCCTCATTTATTTCATTATTTTGTCCTTTTTTCCTTTTATAATATATTTCGTATATAAAATAGGATGCAGAAGCCAAATAAAATGACGCCAGCACAAATTTACTAATGTTTAAGAACATCATTGTAGCGTTAGATCTTTTGTTCCTATATTATGTTTTTGTCGTATTATAGAATGTTGTGAATAGAGTTTTAAAAGAAGTATTGCTTTTAAAATAAATTAAATATGCAAAACTTGTTATAAAATCCGACTATAGTATAATGTTTAGCAAATTAAAAATTAACTGAATACACTTTTAATGTTTACGGACTTTTAGCGCTAACACCGAGCACTTTAAAGTTTGACATCTGAGTTCTGACGTTTAGCAGTTCTAGCTTTTAATGTAAGTCGATTACAATTCGATTTGGTCTATTAGTATAAAGTAAATCGATCAAAACTCGATTTATTTTGGAGCTAAATGGAAATAAAAAATAGATGTGGATCCGAGTAATCAATAGTTATTCGAGTTTATCGTGTTATAGGATATTTTTAATATTATTATTTGTTCTTTCCTATTCAAATTACCCTTGTCCTTTAATTATTATAATTATATGACGTTTTTTTTGGTATGAGAAAATATTTATTATTTACATTTGTAGTATTAAATAAATGAAATGTTTTACCATCTAGAAAATAATTTACAAAAGAGGAAAATAGAAATGAAACAAATTTACCTTAAAATATACATTTATTTCTAATTATTTGGCACAATATGACAGCAATAAATTATTTTCATTTATCATTATAATCTTATCCTAAATTATACTAAAATCATGTGGCCTCAATCTTAAGTTCAAATTATATGAACTGTGATGAGCAGGTTGCAGCGTGCTGCCGTAACTTCCTATTAAAGCACAAGAACCATAGCTATTTTCGGAAGTACTAGCGTAGTTAGACATATTTTGCCCCATCAGAGAATTGGAATTCGTTACATACTGCCTATTACCAACATTCTGCATCATGAGTGTATAATCGTTTTGATATAATCCCGAATTAGCAATAGGCAAACCGAGATTAAAATTTAAATTATTTGTTTGAAAGTGGTGTATCCAAGGCTCTTTTGAGTTACGGTTGAAATCTTGCCGAGGGTCCCCTTGGGGAAGTCCTATTGGAACTGGTATCGGTTCAGGGGAACTCTGACTAGTTGATGTCCTATGAGATGATAAAGCGGACCTTTCGTTTCGCCTGAACTTCGCCCGCCTATTTTGGAACCATACCTGTAATTAGAAAAATATGACGTTAAAGTATGCATGTGAAATAAGTATTGTATTTTTCTTAGACAGAATTGTAGTCCATTGGAGTAGTTGCGATTAAATGTGACGGCCATTGAAATTAATATAATAATTACTCCCTACATATTAACTTATTTTGTTAGAATGTGTGTCACTGTAGATACAGTAGATGTAGTTTTATGATGGCAGTCTGATATTTTTTATAAGGTGCCTTTTTAAAATATTTATGTCATAAAACCACTATGAAATATTTATTTAAATCCATATTTCTTTATTAAATCTACTTATAATTAATCTAAATTTGACGGAAAATGGGGAACGGAGTGTCTTAACACTAGGTTTCCTCTACCTAGGCTGCTGTGTGCGGGATACAGCGTGAATAATTAACTAGGAATTTAATATTAGTTAAATTATAAGGTATATTTCTAAATTCGTTAATTACTTAAATTACGTGATTCGATTTCTATTATTCAGTTAAAAAATAGAGAATAAATAGTACTTAATTTTAAATTTATATAGATGTTTTCGATACGATCACATAGATGCTCATAGATCAAGTCCAGGACAAAGAAATTTGATAGTATTATCATCATTATATTTTGTTAATTCATATTATTACCTGCACTCTTGCTTCGGTTAAGCTGACACGCGATGCCAGGTCTTCTCTCACAAAGGCATCCGGGTAGTGCGTTTTTTCGAAAACCTTTTCCAATGCAGCCAACTGTTGGCTTGTAAACGTGGTCCTATTTCTTCTAGGCTTCTTTCTTTCGTCTATTTTTCCTTCTTTATCCTCATCTACGTCCTTGCGTACTTCCTTTTCTTTGCCTTGTGTTTCATCAAATTTTCGCCTCATATCCTCATATGCCAAATAATCAGCAGGTTTTATATATTGTCGCTGAAAATCCTTTGAATACCAAGGCAGGTCACCTTGGTAATTATTCTCATATACACCGTTCATTTGTCTTCCAGCTGTCAAGTGATGTAACCGTAATAGACTATCTTCGTGGCATTTGATCATTTGGAACAGGTTATGATTGTTCTCAGGATAGTTTGAGTGGTTGTAACTTATTTGATCCTGAGCTTTTGTATCGTAGTTCTTTGCTATAATATCATGTTTTCCGTTGTTCTGGCTGACTGCAACAAATTTGTAAAAACAATTGAAATACATATTTTGCCTAATACGCTGTTTGGAATGTAAAGTTTAGATTAAGATATATAATTACCTATATTTATTTTTTACCTACTACCTAAAAGCCAATAAGAGAAAGATATATAAATATTAAGATATATTAGAACATTAGAGGCCTGTGCGGCTATGGCCTCTACGACTAATAAGACTACACCTATAATAGATAAAAATAATAAATTCCAAAAACTGCATGATCATCCACTATAACGCTACGTACAATCGTTTATGGGTACGTATAAAAGTTAATTTAGCAATTTCAAAATGATGTTGTATATTGTTATTTATTAAATAAATATACATATAGAGTATGAGATATTATACATATATATATATATATACACATATATATATATATATTAATCCTTAGTAATGATGCTCTGTAACTAGCACTGTTTTAAGTTATGTACGCTTCGCTGAATTCTTTGAAAGAGCTTTAGTTCTAAAATATCGGTTTTCACTTAATTCCTTGATCTAAACATCGCCTAATTGTTAGAAACTTCTTGACCATAGCATAGTATCCCCGCAGCACATGAACCCCTTTAGTTAAAATACTTAACAAAAGAGGTTCCTCTGCCTCTGCCGTTCCCCACTTTCCGTCGTATTGAGAGGCGGGACTCAACGCCGCGTTTTGCCTTGTTACCAGAGCATAGAAATAATAATATTAATAAATAATTATTTATTTCCCCGTAAGGGAATACCCACAACCTTCGCGTTTGGACACACACGCTTGTGGCCACGTCAGCCTCTTTTAAATTAATGAATGAAAAATATACAGATAATTATACTATGTACTGAGAGGTTATTGTTTTTAGGATTATGATAATAAAATACATTTCTATTGAATACAATAAAAATATCGATTATATTTTAATTGTAATAATGATATTACTGTATAAGCTCTAATATGCCTCATGATGCTAGCATCCCTAGCTTTCATTACAAGTTTACTTCACTTTAATTGAAACTGAAGAAATGTGAAATTCATTTCAACTGAAATAGATTTAGCCACTGAAGGAAGTTTGTCAATTGAAGAATGACAAACAAACGTCTTTTTTGTTTTAAGCTATTGACCCGCATATAGCATCGGAGGCAGAGAGAGTATCTTAAGACACTCCGTTCTTCGCTTTCCTTTCAAATTTAAGACACTGCGTGGTGGCGCTACTGGCAAAACTCCACGTCCCCACTTGCAACACTTTTCAGGCTTAGAATTTATTTTCCGAAAACAATATATTATGAAATTTCAAGAATGTTAGGGACCGTCCATAAGCCACGTGAGATTCGTCAGGGGGGAGGGGGTTCATCAAAAACCTGGAAATACGCTTCTAACGCCTCACCACGTTTCACCACGTGTCACCAAGGGGGAGAGGGGGTTAAAAAATGCCAAAAAACATCACGTGATTAATGGACGGCCTCTTACCTAAAATATACGAAAAGTATTTGGAAAATATAGTTAATAGAGATGGAAATGGCAATTATTATTGATTTATTTTATGTTTAATACGAATTAAAATGTTATTACTTAAAATTATTTAATACGAGACATATAAAAAATTACTTACCTATTATGTTGACGATTTAAAAGTAAAAATTAATTGAAAAATATTTTGCACTTCCGTAAATATTATTATTATTCGAGATCCTTAACTTAGAGAAGGAATTTAACTTTAATAGAAATTAAAGGTTAACTGTTAATTAAAACCAGTCAGCCTATACTACGATCGATAGGTATATAATAAATATCTCATTTGAAAACAAAAAAAACGTTGTTTTGCACACGGGCCACAACTGAAAGGGCGCAGTGTGTATCATTGTTAATGAGGATTTGCACTCGGCAGCGCTAAAAATCAACACGTGCTATCAATGTATCTATACAAATGGCCATTGTAAATTAATCTTGGAGATTGTTTCTGTATTTTAACTCTTATTTACAATAGGTAGGTATTTGGGATGGAGGATTTAGTGATAAGCCACTCCGTTTTAAAGATATTGTCATAATTTAGAGGAGGAGAGGAGGTATGCTCTGGTGTTGAGGCAAAGCGCGGAATTGGATTCCGTCACTCAACAGGCAAAATCTCCAGAAAGAAGCAGGAAAAGGGGAAACAAAGTTGCGGGTGACGGCTAGTTGATGTATTGAATGGTACTTAAAGTCATAGCCATACCTATAATTTTTATATTCTTTTTGCTTTTTTTAGCGTCACGCTGTATCCCGCACAGGTATTTAAGCTTTCGTGGCGTAGGGATACAAAGGTGTGGCCGATACTCACTCGAGGGGAACAAGCCCGGCGTTGAGTTCCGCCACTCAACACGTAATGCTTCGGAAACGTCGGCGGAAAATGGGGAACGGAGTGTCTTAACACTAGGGAACGGCTTGGTAGGCAGAGGGAACCCCCTTATGCTGTCTAATGGCTATAGTGTGAAGCTAATTTAATTTTGATTTAAATTTTAATATTTCATCTCTTCGAGCGGAAATCGAATCCACAACCTGACGTATTTACAGTTACATTTTGTGCCCCGACGTCGCAATTTGCTTCAAGTAAACCTATAGTAGTTATTTAAACTCTGTCATGACAAGGTTGTCCAATCAATCATTCTCAGAACATTGGTGTCACTATTAAACAACATTTCTTATCTTGGTTTCCTTAATGTAAAGGGATTTTGTTTTTGGGATTTTTTGCGTTTTCGAGGAAATATTATAAGATAATTAAAGTGTACTAATGGCGCCAGCGCGGCTTCACCCGCTTCTTTTTTATTTAATATTATTTAAGTGTATTAAGGATCAATTGGATGGTCACTTTGGTATTTGGTTATCTATACTGTGTGTGCTATACTTGTACACCGAATAAATCATAATTAAAATGTTTTGGGATTATATTTTATACAAAAAGAATAATTTTGTATTATTTTTTAATACAAGGCCGTGCGCGTACCTAGTACGCGTATCTACCTATAAATAAAATAATATTTATTTGATTTATCTTAATACGCGCGCACGTCCGACCCTATCTTACGGAATTTCGAGATAAAAAATATAGCTGATTCACAGCCTTTACTATAGGACTATGAAAATCGCCTAAGAAGTGATTCATTTGTGCCCGAGATTAGCGTGGACCATGAGAAAGACATACAAACAGTCAGACTAAAATTTTAAAATTGTTTGTATTTAGTATCATATAAATAACTACATGCACTTACAAAAACACTGTTATTTTAAATTTTATGTTATTGTGTTATTATATATGCCCAGGCTATACATAGTATAATATCGGAACGGAACTCAACGCCGCCGCATAGTTGCGGAGCTCAATGTCCCCTTTTACCTCATTATTTTACTGTTTTTGTTCTTGTAATTCTTGGATAATAATAACAATAATAGTCCGCAGGGCAACTTGTGACGAGCTGTTGGAGAGTCCACGCGGACCAGAATCCTCTTGAAGGGGATTGTAATCTATCCCCTGCTTCTAGCTTGCCTAGATTGAACAGGAGAATGGAGCGCAAGACCTTGGCATACACTCTAAAGGGTGGAAGTGCTAAATCTGCGTAATAGCGGGGCATGCTTATGAGCTCCTCGTGATGGTAAACCGTTGCACACCTCTCTACATTCTTAGCCCATAACGCCGACTGCGCCCAAGGCATTATGCTGCTTTGTCTGGGCCCATCTAGTGGTATTCGAGTCACTGCCCGCCAACTATTCAATTTAAGCCTATTATAAAGGTCCTTTAGTCTTATTCTATAGTCCACCCAATTGCCATTTTATAGTACTATAGTAGTTTAAATTTTCGCATTTTCAATACTTCATACGCTTAATGCGTCGCCGACGGTCTCTGTGACGATGTCTGTGGTTACCCAGACATGGCTGATGCGTCATAGTTAAACATCCAAGCAAGCCTTCCAAAGGACCGGGTTCTTTAGACCCGAAATTAAATGAATGATGAAAATGAAATGAAAATTTTGAAAGAGAAATATAATAATAATATATTATGAACAACGAGAGCTGTCTTAAATTAATCCCGAAACCAACCTTATCTGTTCAGTACTGGTGTAAATTAGATAAAGGAAATTAGATAAGGTATAAAATAGATATGATGACAAATTGAATGGCGTTTATAGGTACAGATCGAAATCGGTCTGGATGACATCATACTATGAAGATAACTATCCTCTATCTATATTACTAAGTATAATAAAGCAGTAAAACAGTTATGTTTGTTTGTTCATTGAATATATTTGCGAAAACTTATAAATCACGAACTTATGTTTTAAACATTTTTGACTGTATGTTAGTCCGTTTGCACATGCATATCTTCTGAAGTACTGGACCGATTTGAATGTATTTTTTTGGTGTGTAGTCACTACGTCAGATATATGGTAGGTATGGTATATTGTTTTGAAGATTTCCACACCTGATGTAGAGCTATGCAATAGATGTCCAGCTAGAGTTTGTTGAGAGTGATGAGCATTTTATATTGGCATAAATACTGAAAATTTGGAACATCTGATGAACAATCATAATAGTCCAGATAAACCAGGAGTTCTCAATCTTTTCAATAAAATTTTCATTTCTCCTCTCTTTAATATCAAATTTTAAGCGCATTATTTTTTAGTTTCAAATTCAAGTGTAGGTATATAACTATTTACACGATAGATATTAAAACAATAATAACACGATAGATATTAAAACAATAATATAAACAATTTTAAAATTTGTGAATTGGTTTGGTTATGGAGCAATGTATACTTTTATCCCGAAATTCCCACGGGATAGGGATTCACACAAGGAAGAACCGCGTTTGTTGTGCTTGCGTACCTAGCTAGATATGAAATAACTAAATATTTTTTTATTAAATACAAAAAAATTGCGAGCAAATTCAATTAAAATACCTAAAAATAAACCAATTATGATATATGAAGTGTATAATAACCGTATTTATAGATAGATGACTTTACTAAAATAACCAATTAATTTTCCATAAATGCAGCTTCCCGCACACAGCAAGATAGGCAGAGGGAACATAGTGTTTAGACACTCCGTTCTACACTTTCCGCCGAATGCATAATATGCATTGCAAGTATAAGTGATGTATAGTATAGGTTTCATATTGTAATATTATGTAGGTATAATTTATTATCAATCAGCTGTGGTAATTGGGTAATCATCTCATAATGATCACATGGACCTAATGACCCATATAATTTTCCTTTTAGCACTTTTTGTTAGAGAAAGAGTTAAATTTATAATATCGAATGAATATAAAAATGATTATAACAATTTTAGCTAAATGCTCTTAAATATTATTTAAATGGGAAGGTCAGGCTTTTTGAGGATAGTCGTGGCGCAGCGGCACAAAGGGTGACGGTAAAATCGACTGGTTGTGGGTTCGATCCACTCGAGGAAATTAAATATTTACTTAAATTTATATTTTCATTTCTTTGCTCTGGTGTTGAGGCAAAGCGCGGCGTTCAGTGTCGCCATTCAACACACAATGCCTCCAGAAATTAGCGTAAAATAGGAAACAGATTGACTTAACACTAGGTTCCCTCTGCCTACCCTGCTGAGTGCAGGATACAGCGTGACGTTATTAAAAATCAACGTTTAATTTTGCGCAGGCGCATATAGAAAACATTGTACCACTTTCATGTAACTTACCTTTATTTTGGTCCATCATGTCAGAGCAAAAACTATATTATCACTTTAAATTTAATTCAATGAGATTTTTGTTCAAAACATTTGTAATTTAATTTCCTTTATGTTCAACAGTCACACTTTGTTTACACAAACATCGATGTCCAGTTCAACTTCAATTGAAATTTAAATAATCGTCATTAATTCACTAACTTATTGAATTACTATAATTAAATAATTCAACTAACTGAACCTAATGTGCGAACTAATGGAGTTTGTATCGTGATCTGGCTTCTTGGCTACGTGGTGCCAATTGCAACATGTGTGGGACAAAAAATATCCTGTAAACATCCCTTTAGAACACACCCACAAACCACGAGACGAAGACCCACCACCTTTATGCCTGACATTGTAAGATTCAAATTTGTAACTAATAAAATTTTGAAATTAAATTCAATTTATCTAAAATATACTCTAAGTTAATGCAATTAAATTCATTTCTTAACGAAACTCTTCCAATGGGAGTTTCAATGTGTAACGATTTGAAATCTGTTTGAAGTCGAGGCGTGGCTTCCCTTTTCCCGCCCAAATTGAAAAAAAAAAAACAATTTGAGTCACAATAATCGACACGTCAACTCATATTATTTATAGATTAGAAAATGAAAATAAACTTTCGATATAATTGGTTTTGATATTTTTATGTGCGGATATGAAAAAAATATTTTTACTGTTTTGAATTTAGACGAGAGCATAGCTATGAAAGGATGGACATTCTACATTCTAAATATCTATTATAAAATGCTTCCATATTATTGTTAAAATTCTGTGGATATTTAATTTAATAAATACCTTTCTTTTTTAAGAACGGTCCAGAATGGCGAAAAGTGGGAAACGGAAGTGTCTTAACGAGAAACGGAGTGCCTTAACACTGGATTAGCTTCCTATATGCGGGATGCAGTGTAGAACTTCAGAAAAATGTAAGTATCTTATGTCGCACTGTATCTAGAAAGTATTTTATTTATAAAGAAGTAAGTAAGTAAGTAAGTAAGTAGTACATAAGTTCTATTAAAATGAATCACTTGTCAAATTTATTCAAATATCTACGTGCTTATTATGAGAAATTATTATGACAAATATAGTTATAGTTTTTGGGTTACTTACTATTTATTCTAAACGGAGAAAATCCCGTAGAAAGAAAAAATATTTTAGAAATAAGTACTCTTTAACCTAGTGGTAAAAAACTTTGAAGTTGTCGAATTCCTGAGGTGTTGAGTGTTGAGTAGTGGAACTCAGCGCCGCCCTTTGCTTCCTTACTAGAGCGAGGAAATGAGAATATTAAAAATTTCGTTTTCTCAAATGGGAATCGAACCCACAGGTCACAACCATCGCGTTCATAGTAAATATCAAATAATTTACTTTAAATTTGTATTTAAAATTCGTAAATGTTTTTACATAACAGGATTTTTCTTAAAAACATTTTCAATGCTTATTTAATAAAATTATTATTGAGTAAAACTTCATTTTTATTTTATATAAATAATACTGAAATATTCAAAATATTTCGAAACAATATATTTACTTATTTTTTTGAAATTACCACCGTGCTACACTCCCGGCTGCGCCAAGCCCGGAATAGAAACGAACACGTCGCATCGAATTAGTGTAAAATCTTGAAAAACGTCTGTAACGCCGACTGCCAGGCGCTTTATACTGTAATATAATAACTTAAAATTAAATTATAATGAATAGTGGCTACAAAGAAAATGAAAATGGATTTTTTCAATATAAATTCATCGCTTTTTAATAAAAAAAATATATGCTTTTAGGTTTTAATGATATTCCTTATACGACGCGACGCGACGGTTGGATTTTGGTGCAATTATAACTGATATTATTTTATATACTAAACTATTAACTACGACTTACGTATGTATTGTTTTAAACGAAAAAAGATATTATATGTAACTTGAAAAAAAAAATCTGCTTCACGCTGTATCCCGCACACGGCAGGATAGGCAGAGGGAACATAGTGTTAACACACTCCGTTCCCAACTTTCTGCCGAATTCTGGAGGCATTGCGTGTTTAGTGGCGGAATTCAACGCCGCGTTTTTGCCTCGATACCAGAGCGAAGAAACGGAAATATAAATTAAAAGTAAATATTTCGTTTCTTCGAGTTGAGATCGAACCTATCGCGTTACAGTCACACCCTTGTGCCTCTACGCCACGACGCGACGACCCAAGGGCGTTTACTAGCGTGCTGCGTGCCAGGATATCTTCAATACTATACACTATATTTATTAAATACTATATATACGGCGTTTTCTACAAACAAATCTATAAAAGAATCAAAATTCCAGTAGACCCAACGTTCTATATTCAAAAGCAAGCGCGCGAAAGTGTCATGGCGGCCATAATTGGGTCTGACAGTTGTCGGCGGCGCGCTCGTTTGCGCGGGCGCATAACGAGAACGCACTAATCTTGTCTTGTTCTTTAATAATAAGACGGATAGACATTAAAGCGTTTGTTATTAAATTATTTATATTAGTAAGTATTACATTAATGTATTCGTATACTGCTCATATTTTCTGTAAATTTTTGTCCTTATTAAGAGTATTTATAATAGTTGCAATTATTTTTTTTTTGAAGTAAAATATTACTACAGCATTTCATACATTTTTAAATATGTTGCTGTTATGGCTTAAGTTGGTCGTTTCTAAATTTTTTTTTATAAATATATTTGATTTTCTTCACATTCCGTCATTCATCAGGCAATGCTAGACGCATTGTCATCATTAGGTTTTCTATATCCTGTAAAAATGTAACAGATATAATATAGAGATTAAAACGACTGTAATTGAAATAAATTATTTCTTAAAAAATATTTTTTTTTACTTGGCACGGTGGCGGCGTCGAAATTGAACAAAAATAGGAAAGGGAGTGTCTTAATACTAGGCTTTAATTGTTTTTCCTTGTGTATGGGAAAAAACGTGATGATTTTTTGTTTTTAGTTTTGATTTTCTCATTCTATTTCTAAACTTGCAGTTTAAGTTACAAACATAATATTGCAATTGTCGTATCGCGTCGCTCGTATTTTATAGAATATTGAATCTTATGTAGCGGGGAGCGAAGTGTCTTCTCCCTAAGCTCCCTCTGCCTACTTTCCTTCATGCGGGATACAGCGTAAAGCTAAAACTGAGTAATAATGCTTGAAGAACAGAAGTTAGGT
The DNA here is from genome assembly GCA_000313835.2 of Heliconius melpomene melpomene. Classification (NCBI taxonomy): domain Eukaryota; kingdom Metazoa; phylum Arthropoda; class Insecta; order Lepidoptera; family Nymphalidae; genus Heliconius; species Heliconius melpomene. The sequence continues at coordinate 75,019 of HE671983.1, read as the reverse complement.
GCTTTGCCCTTATATTAAGGGCAAAATAAGATACTAAAGCCCTTGTTTGTAGAGTCTTGAAATCAAATCTTACTCGTGGAAAAGTTTATATCTGTACCAAAAACAGCTATCCATACCTATATTATAAATTCGAAAGTAACTATCTGTCCGTCTGTCTGTCTTTTACGCAATCAGGGCCAAACCGCTAATTTAAATGTGATATAGTACTCATATAGAGATACTTGAGGGTCTCGCGATGAACATAGAATACTTTTTTTCTTATATTTGTAATATTATCGATATATACCAATATATTAAAATACTTATTAATTTGACATGCAATTTATTCCGCCATGTTAATAACAACCGTCGCGTTGCTAAGCAACGATTTGCAAAGTTTGTTGTTAGAAAACGTCACCCAAAATGAGCTTGCTTAACGCATCTCTTTATTGAAAACTGAAAATAATTTCATAAATATATTTAATAAATATTCGTATAGTTCAAGCGGGCGTAGCCGCGTTCGGGTCCACAAGTCGATTATAAAATTAAGTAAAACACCAATCTCTAGCTATAAATCATTGCAGTCACTTTTGGCATATTTTCGCTACGGTGGTCTATATTGTACGTTTGTACGTGTTCATCTTGCAGGGATGTAGGCCCAATAATGCGTGAACATGATCATTTGTCAAAATATCATCCGGTATGGTGGCCATCGTTATATAATTGCATGGACAAAAATTTACGTTGGACATACTAGTAAATATATGTAAATTGTAGAAAAATATTTATTTAAAATTAATTTATTAATATTTATTTTTTGGAACTATAATTCTTTATAATATTTGTTATGTAGCCTTATGTAGTCGAGATATTTATGAGTGTCTACTGAAGCATTTCCTTTCATTTTACTTGTATTTATTTATACTTTAATACTGTACTTTTTAAATGCAGAAGAGAAATGAAATCCATAATTTCTGACGTACAAAACTATTAATTAAAGTAGCAAAATGATATATACATATAATATATTAGGTGAATTTAGACTTTATAATTGATTTAAGCATTAAATAGATTAAAAAATATTAAAAGGATTTATCCCAGAACTAAACTTTAGAAGTTGTCAATACATATGCGCGCGCGCATCACAATTACGGCAACTCAGTGCGGCCATCACTCACGTCGCATTCACGCAACGCTTCACCCCAACGATTAATTAAGAGTTTATTTTAACGTACGTACGAAAAATTCTTAAAATATTTAATTAGTGTTTAAATAGAATTGTTACTTTGAGAAATGATGTGGAAAATTAGATGTAAATGTTGAGTTATGATATTAATTTTCTAATATACCTACTCGTATTTTATAAAGGTTTTTTTGTATGATAAGCAAGTAGATATGGTTTAGGCATAAACCTAGTGACACATTTCTCTATTTTACCTTATTTTAAGGAAGTATTTTAGTATTTTATTTTAAGGAATATTTATGTAAACGTGTAAAAAAGTAAAAATTATATTAAAATATTGAAAATTAATATTAACATATTTTCGCATTAGACATAATGACTTTACCATTTGTCATTGTTCGTTTCCGCGTCATTGCCAAACACTCAGTGTTGGTGTTTTCAGCAAATTAATGACTTTTAAAGTTAACGGGTCGTGCGAATTGCGACGTGGGTTTCCGGAAGAACGTCCAGAGGCGCCAGCCGTCGGCTTGTAAAGATTGCGGGTGTTTTTTTATGGCAATTATAATTAGTTTTTTATTTCATTTAAAGAATAACCCTGCTATATCCGGGAAGCTTATATACCATGGGTATCATGTCATTAATAGATAATTTTGCTGAACTATTTGGCGCTAAAATAAAATACAAAAAAATATTTTTTTGGATAGTCTATAAGATTTCCTAGGTAGTAGTTTCCGGTTGGGGCAATATTTAATATTTTTAATTTTTCGAAGATTTGGCTGAAAGTGGGTAACAGAAGTGTCTTCATTTACATAAATATATCAAATACCAAAAACGTCATATTAACATTTTATATTAGGTTCTATTTTGCTATTTTGAAATCTGGATTAAGCACGTGTTAGATAAATATAATCTTTTTATTATATAAAAATATATTGCATCATCGCGGTAGACTTTTATAAGGTAGGAATCGTAACCGTTCAAATTATAAATTAAAACATCAATTAGACTAACTTTGATGTTCGCGTTTGTTTTTGCGAACAAAGATTATGAAATGAATTACAATAATCATATTAATTATATGATATACTTACTCGTATAAATTAATTGCATAATTTAATATTTAAGTTATTTCGAGGCAAGTCATGGCGCAGGAGCAGTGTGTGACTGTAAACGCGACTGGTTGTGAGTTCGATCCCCACTCGAGGAAATAAAATATGTATTTAAATTTATATTTTCATTTCTCCGCTCTGGCGTCGAGGCCGCCACTCAACCCTCAATGCCTACAGAATTCGGCGGAGAGTGTCTTAACACTATGTTCCCTCCGTCTATCCTGCTGTGTGCAGAATACACCTTGAAGCTAATTTATTTAATTTATTTGAGTTATTAAGGTATTTTATTGAATATTAAGATACTGATTTAACTAGTTTCCGAAATCGCTTTTTTCGTCCCGAATTTTGTTGTTAAAATGTATTTAAAAAGTGTGTTTGGCTAAGGTGTGTTGTTTTGACATAAACTATTATCATTTGTAATTAATTAAGATAAAATGATGAGTAATGTTGATAATATTGTATTAGGTAATTGTAAAGAATATTTCCTGGTTATCGCTGAATTATTTATAGTAACTAGCAACCCGCTCGCGGATTTGCCCGCTTAAACTACTGAATTATTTACTTAATGAATGGAATTACTTCCCTGATTTAATGTATGCTTTCGGCACACTCAAGATTTCTGAAGTGAAAATTATTAAAACCTTACAATTGCAAAGTCCAAGTACAAGTCAAATAAATTTAGTCAAAATAAGAAGTTACATGCTTCATTTTTTGAACGTGAAATATTTAATATTTTCATATATTTTATTTTTATTTTATTTCATCATATAGGATTCGGGGAATTATTAATGGGAATTAAGTGTTTTAACCCAAGTTTTCCAAGTTCCTAAATTATAAAAAAAAAGATAAATAGAGATTTTTGTAAGAACATCTCAAGCATTATCAGACTTGACAAATTTCAATACATAAAAAACTCATATAATTACAGCATTTCCTGAGGAAACGTACAATTTGTGAACACGTAACTATAATCTTAATTGAAAACAGTCCACAGTAAAAATAGTCAGTCAGGTCGGTCGGGACGTCCCTTTACTTTTTTACGTGCGTAATGTCGTTAAACTTTGACACTTTTTTACAAAGATCTTTATCTATTTATCGGCTTCGTTAAGAGCTTGTCAGTGGAAGCCACTTCGTTTTACAATTTTCTGTACTATCCTGGCGGTCTTCTGGGACTTGGAGTGCTTCGGTGTTGACTTTGACATACCCTTAGCTTTTTAATTTTTTTTGGCCACATTCCACCATATGATTGACTATATTTAGCTTAAATGCTGCCGCTTTTTTTTTTCAATTAGCTCGATTGTGATTGTAAACGCGATGGTGGTAGCTTCGATTCCCACTCTCGTAAAATGAATTAATTAATATTTTCATTTCTTCGCTCTGGTTACGCCACTCAACACGTGTAATGGAATGCCTTCACTTGAGGTTCCCAGGACCATTCAACACGTAGGTCCGTATTTGTTTCTCAATTATGTGATCGATCAAGAAATACTGGTTTCATTTATAAATAATTTATAAATGAAAACGGCATCTCAAGATCGATCTCTGAATTGACAGGTCTTAATGTTTTTTAAACTTGCAGAATGTGCCAGATGAATGAAGGCGAAACGTTCAACATATCATTTTTATCCACCGGCCTTGTCACCAGATCGAAGGAATAAAAATAATTTATTCACCCATGTGGGAATCGAATCAACAATCGCCGCGTTCAAAGTAAAACGTTTGCAGAACTGAGCCACAACGATTTCAGTGACTTTTCAGTAGACATTTGTGTTCCTATTTCCGGCCTGCCATTGGCACCAAACACACTTATATATTGAAGTGAATACCGAAGGAAAATCTCCTCATTTCCTAGTATCGCCAGTAGTGTCGCCATAATATGATTTGGTTATAATAAAGAGATCACTATGACTTTGACAGGTCACGGTCCGCCGTATCAACTGTCAGTGTGTCGGTCTGTCGGTCTGTCGGTCTGTCGGCGTGTTCTGTAACCGATACGTTCGCCGAGAGGGTGGTCGTTTATTTAAGAACATTCGGAGAATCTGCTTTGAAGTATTGAATTACCCGTTTTATTTTATTAAATTGCGTTTATTGTGAAAATGAAATATTTTAATATTTTATTTGGACATTGTTAAATTGACAAAGTACACCGTTATAGTGTAGTTGATATGTCTATGCCTGTGTCTCCGTTAATAGACTTTTTAGAATAATAATTATTTTATTTATACAATTGGTATTTCCTCGATATTGCTTAATAGTGCGATATGTTGTAAAAGATAAAATGCAATGATGCGGGATAAATGCATGAACATGGAAAACTGCGTCAACTGAGTTACGGAGTGTCTTAACACTAGGTTCCCTCTGCCTACCGTGCTGTGTGCGAGATACATCATAAAGATGATTTGATTTTTTAATTAGACGCTAGCAGATCTTAAATACATACCTAGTATAAGATTTATTTTTAGCTTCACAGCGTAGTGGTAGAACACTCGGTTCCTATTAAAACACTTCCGTTCGCTTGCGTGTTGAGTGGCGGAACTCAACGCCGCGCTTTGCCTTGTTGTCAGAACGAGAATTTTAATATTAAATATTTCATTCCGCCGAATGGGAATCGAAATCTCATTCGTCATGCTGCCCCTGCGCCTCTACGGCCAGTTTAGAAAGCTCTTTTAAACAGTTTATATATTTTTTTGTTTTAAATAATTATAGTACCTAAATTGATTTTTTGCATACGCTTGAACTTATTGCACCAAAACAATATTTAAAACGACTGCAAAATTTTTTAACTTTATTTTTTTATGCTATCAAAATGACATTTTTATTGCATTTTACCCCATTATTTTATTCATGTAGTTAGAGTAATAAATCCTATTAAATCTTCACCTCGTATAGTGATGTGATTTCAAAGAGTGGAAATTTGTCTTGACAGTATTTACGGTGACAGCGGTAAATAGCTCATGATGTGTCGACTTCAAAGTGTTTCACGTGACCACGCATTCAGAAAGTAAAAAATTAAAAAAATTATTTAGGATAAATACCAAACTAAAGAAAAAAATTAAGGGTGAATGATAAATCTTATTATCTAAATAATGGCATTTAAAAGGTTAATTTCTTATAGTTACGATGTCCACGTTGTGAACATATTTTTTTAGATGCATATGTATTATAGCTACCTGTATAATAGCTACATTTCCTAGATAAATTATGCCCTATTACTTTGTAAATGTAAAACATTCACTGAATTTTTTTTAAAATTATGTTTATTTCACCGACTAGGTGCGTAATACCCTAAAAATACAACCTAATAGACAGATGTGTTAGAAGACAATACTTTAGTAAAATGATTTTATTGTTTGTGTATATTTCCCTCTATGATATTTATTTTCTATTAATAAACGTAAAAAATAATTTAAAAGAATGAATGGAAAATAAACATTAACAACTTCGGTTATAATAAAACAAAATTAAATAACCATTGCACTCAAAGCTTGGTCACCCGCAAGCTTATCTGTCACGTGTCCCGACAACATGAAGGTCGCATTGCTCCTTTGGGAGAGCTTAAAAAAATTAAGCTTGTATGTTTTGTAAATAATATTTTATTGGAGAGAGAGAGAGAGAGAGAGAGAGAGAGAGAGAGAGATCTTTTGCCAGAACCAAAAAAAGCAAACGGTAGCAGCGATGCAAAAAATAACTTAAACAACTTTCGGTGTATTATTTTTTTAATTATAAGTACCCAACTATTTTTAAATATTTTACTTGTTAATTTTAGAATTATCTTTGGTATATCTTTCGTGACACGCAACGCGCAAGCATGTAACTGTAAACGCAACGGTTGTCGGTTCGATTCCCAGTTGGGGGTATAAAATATTATATCTTATTTTTTTTCATTACTCACTTAAATTTATCTTTTCATTTCTTCGCTCTGGTGTAGAGGGAAAACGCGGCGTTAGGTTCCGCCACTCAACACGCATTGTTTCTCGAATGATAACATAAATTGCGAAACATAAAGATGTTCTTTATTTATACTATCACAAGTGGTAATAGGCAATTTAAAATCTTTAGGCAATAAAAAAATTTTTATTCTATAAATAATATTATTTTAATATAACATATTGTATTTTTTTTTAATTTAATCAGTTAAATAATAAATAAGGTTTAGTCCCATGCGCCGGGGCAGTCGTAGTGGCGGTTGATCCTCAACCAATCCTTTTCTGTGATGTATTCACGTTGTCCCATTACTCCTTCGTGTTCCTATTAAATGCAAAAATAATATAATAAATACATAGAAATAAAATCATCTTCACATTATATTCCGAACACAGCAGGGTAGGCAGGGGGAACCTAGTGTTAAAACACTCCGTTCCCCAATTTCTGCCGAATTTTTGCGTTGGTGACGAAGCGAATAAAAGAAAATATAATAAAATAATATCTTATTCCTTCGAATTGGGACCCTTTGTCATGACGCCATGACGGCCTCATAGAAATAGACATTAATTGAAAATTCCTAATTTTATGTATAGCGATAGATCATGGATTCAAATCTATGAAAGTGTAGTATTATAATAGTTTTAGATGAAACTGATAAAGTTCGAGAGCGTTGCCTTTAAGAAGATATAATAGAGGAAGTCTATTTATTTGGTAAGAATTTCGTGTTTTTCGCGTTAGGTGGAGTTTTTTAATTGTTTATTAAAATATTTTAAGGACATAATCAATTAAGTACTAATTCGTTATCGTATTATTAAAGAAAATTGACATATTTTATCAATATTAGCAATATTTTCATTTAGATAAAAATAATCGAATATTAAGATAACAATTAATTTGTTTGACCAAGGATAATGATAAAGAACTAGGTGATACGTACTTGCGTACATATAGATAACAAAAAAAAAATAAAAGAAAATCATAGGTTTCTTAGTGTTTCTTCGAAAAATTGTTATAAAATTATATTGAAATAATTTAAAATCAAATTAGCTTCACGCTGTATCCCGCACACAGCAGGGAAGGCAGAGGGAACCTAGTGTTAGACATTCTGTTCCCCACTTTCCGCCGAATTCTCCGAATTCAAGGCACTCTGGGCAGAACTCATTGAGTTCCCCTGAATAGCCTCGGTTTGCGTCGACACCACAGAGAAGTAATGAAAAATATTAAATTTTCTCGAGAGGGAATCAAACCCACAACCTGTTGCGCTTAGTCACACAGGTTTCAATAAGATTTCAAAGATTTGCCTAAAGTTCCACCTTATTTCTTTAAAGCAAATTCTTATTTCTTTAAATTTTTCCGTAGGTATAGATAGAACTTTCTATAGAGACTTTCTTTTAAGAAGAATAAAAAGAATACCCACTTGTAAAGCAATAATTGTAAGTTCTCCATTCGAAGAGAACGCACGGGGACCGTAGTGCAAGCAGCTGACGTAGTCGTAGGTTATATTGTAGTTGGAACTGTACTGAACGTCCATGATGTTGAAGTTATGTTCAGTACCTAAAATATAGAATAACAAAAGTCTTAATTTCAAGAAATAAAAAGAAGAAGAAGAAGAAGAATAACAGTTAATAAAATGTCAGCAATCTATACTATACTCATAATAATGAGATATTATTTTTTGTTCAGCTTCAGCTTGTTATTTCTTTTTAGCAGGGTAGAGAGAAGAGAGAAAAATTATTGAGTCTAGACACTACATTCTTTTTGCTCGATTTCAATTAATTGTTTGTTGTCGAAACTTACCACCGTCTGGTCTGACATAATTAAATATTTGTAATTTATTATACACATACTGAATAAGCAAGACAAGAGAAAAATAATACTCTGATTAAAATATATATATACAAAAAAGTATCTTAGATAAGCAATTAAAATATATAAAATGCTAGCATCTCAAAAATTTCTAAAGCTTACCACTAATAATATTTTCTTCAGCGATTCTGACGTAGTCATCGCGGTCATAGGTGGAGTGCATGTGTAAAAAGCCTAAGATGTGCATCCATTCGTGGACAATGGTGGCGTGGCGGAAGCAGGCCTCGCCGGGGTAGTTACGAGCCAAGTTCAATACATGAATACCGCGAACTTCCCAGTAGCCAACGTGGGCGTAGCAACCCGCAGCCATACCCTGAAAAGATTTTGATGCTATAAAAATAGGTAATTAGAAGTACTTTAGCACCTTTTGGACTCAGTCGTTGCACAAGGGCATAAGACTGGGTTCGACGTCCACTGAGGAGAACGCAATATTTAATATTTCATTTTCTCACTCTCGAGTGAGCGCGGTGATGAGTAATATGCAATGTCTTGATAATTTGAGGAAGTCGCTTAATGGAAATTGGGTGTCTAAACACTAGGTTCTCAGGTTCCCTCTGCCTACACTGCTGTCCGCACACAAAGCGTAATAACTCAGAAAAAATTAAATATGAATATGTAATATTTTGTGAACAATTCACAATCATATTTTTGTTAAGTGACAGAACAGTAACAATAATCAATATACTCTATCGTCTCTAATAAACGAAAAGAAAATACTTAAATATAAAAAATATTATACATACAATACCAAAACGCTACTCACAGTCAGTCTCACGAAAACAGTGTCTTCTGGTTCGCGGTAACGGAACTTAACGCAAGTGGAGTTCTCAATGTGGGCAATACCTTCCAATATAGCCGCCTGTTGCAGAGGCCCTGAGGATATAAGAAAAAAAAATATTAAAAAAGAAAATTTATATTTTTAATTTCATTATATCTATATATATAAAATCGAAAGGTCACTCACTCATCACGAAATCTCAGAAACTACAATTGCTAGGAATCTCAAATTTTGTATAGGAGTTATTTATAGGACGTAGGTGCTCGCTAAGACGGGAATTTGCAATATTCGATTTCTAAGGGGTTGTTTTTGGGGTCGAAAGTTTGTATGAAACTTCGTTACTACAAATGCTAGAAGTCTCAAATTTTGCATAGACGTCACTACGACGTAGTCATGGAGACAGAAATTAATAATAACATAGTACACGCGGGTGAAACCGTGAGCGGGCCGCTAGTGTTTAAATAAATTAATTTTTAACAAAAACAAAAAAGTAAAACAAACAGGCCAAGTAAAACAAACAGGCTTAGTAATTAGATATTGTAGTAAAGGTGTTGTAGCATTAGCTTGACAACGACTTCAAAATTATAAAATCTTTATATAATTATTTTTCACTTTTTAGTTCGTTGTTAGAAGTCGGTTTTTGTTTTTGTTAAAAATTAATTTATTTTACGATTTTTAGTGATGGGTAGATCTTAAAATGATGCTTCTTAAACGAGTGGTGATGGTGGTGGTAGTGGTTGTCAACAAGTGGTTGTGGTTGTCCTATGTAAAACTTTATTTAATTAGGTATTATTTTTGTGCAAAGTTACATTTTGGTATATTGACAAGAACATACATAAAAAGTATTCGGGCGAATTGAGAATCTCCCTTTTTTGAAGTTGGTTGAAAATGAGAACATCCTCTTTTTTGAGATTGGTTGAAAAGAAATGCAACGATCAGGAATCATCGGTTGGCGCGACATTGAGTTATTCGTCTATTTGTCGCGCACATACCTAATGCAAATTTAAGACTTATGTGATTTTCTCATAGATACCATTGTCAGACATGAACCAAAAAAAAATGGGACCATTCGAGAAGCTTCACCTTTCAAATAAAAAAAAAAAATTTAAATCAGTTCACCCAGTCAAAAGTTATGAGGTAACAAACATAAAAAAAAATATATATATATATATATATACAGTCGAATTGATAACCTCCTTTTCTTACAGAAGTCGTTTAATAAACTGCATCGCGAAGTTAAAAACACTAGGGTCCTTCTGCCTACTCTGCTATATGCAGGATGGATGCTGGAAAAACACTAGGGTCCTTCTGCCTACTCTGCTATATGCAGGATGGATCAAGGCAATACTTCCATTGAATCAATTCTTATAACAATATGGGCATAATGTTGAGATATTATAATTGCCTCATATATGTATGTAGGTACGTAATTAATCGATATCAGAAATCTATTCTTATTGCGATAGTTATTTACCTACTTTAGATTTTGTTATCAAGTTTATGTTTAGAAAAGAATGAGAAGAGGGTTTCGTATATATTGCAGTTTTTAATTGAAAATATTTTTATTGTGAGGAAAAGTTATTAATGTAATTCAGTAAAATTAATACACAGTATAGGACTGTTAACACGATGGTTATAGTTTCGATTCTCGTAAAAATGATTTTTTCTTCGCGCTAGTAATAAAAAATGTTGGTAAAGAAGTGTTTTAACACTAGATTCTATATACAGGGTGGAAGAGGCTGCGCTCCTTTTACCGAAACTGCATATACCATAAAATATTTCAAACCCAGAGCTAAAGAAATTAATCAAGTTACTTCAACAGTTTGGACGTAGGATTTTTTTTTCATTTCACGATTTTTATCCATACCTGTATTTCGTGTGACGCACACATACGTGTGCGACGTTTCCGACTTGACAGGTAAGTGTGTGCGTGCCTATGTTATACTTTACAAATGGCGTTTTATTTTAAAACGATAATTTTATTATTTATTTTGTGTGAAAATATAACTTTTACATTTTTGGGAATAATTTTTTCTGAATTATATTAGGCTTTTAAAGAGTAGTTAAAACTGTGGTTTCATTTAAAGTGGTGCTGACAATTCCACCTTGTATAGTTATCCTGCTATATGCAGCATAAATGGTTAATTAAATCAAAAATAGGATAAACGAAGGATATATAAGAGATCATACCTCTACCTCATTTGTCTTTGGCGAAATAATTTAATTGAAAGTCTAAAGTCTATGTTTGTTAAGAGATTTCTATCACAAAAATGTGATTATGACGCCGAATGATTAGTGACTTTTAGGTGTTTGTATTATAGTATTATAATATATCAAGATTAATAATGATAAATTAATTATTTTTATCTATGAATGTTTTGTAAGTTTTCAAGATAAACGGCTTCATTTTACATACTTTACGGAATAGGTAAACACAAAGAACTGAGTGTTTATACATAGGTAATTCGCTGTATTAATTTGTTCTAAACGCCACCAACACGCAATGCCTCCGGAATCCGGCGGAAAGTGGGGAACGGAATGTCTTAACACTAGGTTATCGCTGCCTAGCCTGCTGTGTATGGGAGACAGCATAAAGCTGAGAAGGAGGAGCCTAGTATCAAGAAACCTTGTTTTCAACTTTCTTTAAATCATTGCCCCGAGTTGAAATCGAACCCACTACTGTCGCGCTTACAGTAAGGCGCAGGCAACTTTAAGCATTTACGAGAATATGTATGTACCAAATTATACCTAATTAAATTAAATTTCCAAGCCTTGTAATAAAATATTAAGAAAAAGCAGTCAATAGGTTAATATTTTTGATATTCATTTATGTAACATATATATCTACACGTGGTTTTACTAATCTATGAAAGAAAAAAAATTCTTATCTTTTTAAGTAAGCTTACTAATTGATAAAACTTGAAATATTGTTAGGACATACTATGTGTATATTTTATTTTTTAGCGTCACGCTGTATACCGCTCACAGCAGGCCAGAGAGAACCTACTGTTAAGACACTCCATTCTTTGTTTTTTGCCAAACTCTGAATGCATATTGTTATTATTATAATATAATATAAGAAATAACAATTTCTTTTGGCACTTAATAAAAATCTGTCAATAATGTTTTTAATAAATTACTTACCAAATTCATCTTCACCAAATTCCCATACAACGGTGTTGTTGGGCCATTTGGTATTAGGGTAAGTGTAGGCGTTACGGCCCATAGCATACTCTTGCAACATGGATTCAATAATGAAGTCATCCAGGATGATATCACCCTGGAATTTACCACTGTTCTCCTCGGGGTTGGCATCCGGGAACATTCTAGAACGGGCAATGAAGTGCTGGCCATCGCCTGTAAGAGAAATTTAAATTAGACCTTGTTTGAAATTTAAATTTATAACAATATATTTATTTGTAAATATTAATATATTTATTGCCACTAAATAATGCCACATTATTATCATTTTGTTTTAAGAGTATTTGATTGATGTACTTGGAATATTTCACAATTGCTTTTAGTTATATATTTTACGTATTTGTAGTATTTCATGGGCTCAGAAAAAAACAACACCAATTGATTTTTTTTTATTATGATGATGGGAGGGTCTTTTTTGAAATTTAAAAAGAAAAGAAGTTGATAATAATTCAAGAAGTTCGTAAATAGGGATGTACTTACTGGTCTTTGTGCTTTCCAAAAAGTGTCTGAAAGCTTCAATCTCCTCTTTTGACCGTACCACCGGCGGCTTAGCCACCGCCGCAGCGACAACACATAGCACTAGCACCACAGCCCTCATCATTTTGTTCTAGTATACAATTTACCTATTCAATTACTTTTATAGCTATCGATTTGATAATTAAAAGATAATGGGTGACGAAAATCCTATTACGATTAAGTGTGCTAATTTTTAATTAGGTATGTACATACTTACAATTATTTGTTTTTAGGGTTCCGCACCTAAAAAAGTAATAAGGAACCCATATAGGATCATTTTTTTCCGTCCGTTCCGTCTATCACGACCATTTATATCATAATCGGGTGGAGGTATGAAACTGAAATTAATATCAAATAGTCAAGACAATAAACAGATAAGAGCATTTATGGTTTTACTCGCTGTGGACTTACATATATGAAATTTGGCACGAAGTGAGAACGTATAATACAAGCAAAAAAATAAATTCCAAATGTGGAAATTTGCAGATAGTTCTTATAGAAATTATTACATACTTAAATTTTATTTTATTTCATACAAAATAAGTGCATATGCCCACAAATTTAAGTTGGTTAACTTTAAAAGCTGTACTTCTCGTTGATCTGCAAACTTGAAATTGATATGGAAGCCTCGCTGGGTGAATCTGACTGGCATTTAAACGGTTTTTTTAACTGATATCCTGATAAATGTGGTTAATATCATAAAAAATAAATGGAATATTCCATTCTATCTTTATTTCATTAATTAATACTAGTGGTCCCTGCGTGACTTTGATTGCTTCATTTTTATTGTATGTTATTTATCTATGTTATCTGTACTATTATTATGCATTTAATTAATTATAATTTTAATCTTTCGTGATTTTATTTGGTACTGCTCGCAAAATTATCGTATTTAATAGGCAAAAATGTTTAGTCATTTCATATCTATTAAAGTACGTGCGTACGGCAAACGCAGTTTTGCCCAGAAAAATCCCTACGCCATGGGATTAAAACTAGCTATATATTGATCATAGCCCCCTCTATCTATCAGTGAAGGTCTAAAAATCAATTCATTTGTTCTGGACATAAGTGTGGACAAGTAATAAGACAGACAAACAGACAGAGATACAGAAATTATTAAAAATGATGGTTAAAACATACCACATGTTAGCTTTTGAGACGTCGCGCCTATGCCTTAACGTTTTTGAGCGTGATAAATAAATTATAATAAAGGAGATAGAGTTCACGGAATTAGAAGTTTAAAAATTGAAAATTTCCTTTCTTTAAATTTTTTTTCTTTAAAAATTTCTTAATTGTCATTGCGTTTTTAAATTATTAACGAAAAACTGAATTTCTTTTCTTATCTAATTTCACATAAATTTAGGAGTTTTGTGTTTATTTAGCACGCTTTTCAACTTGTTGGCTATAATAAAAGTAATTTCTTTTAAAATTGTTGTTTATTTATTTTCCTTTATTCTTTTAAATATAGAAAATTTTGAAAAAATTAACTCAATCACAGATAGCTCAAAAATTTTATTTTGTACAACTCAAAATTATAGCTTTATTAAATAACAAAACTGTAGTGTTACACACTGTATTTTTATCTATATACCGTCACCAGCCGCAACGACTGGAGAAATTTCTTGAGGTTCAGAAATACCTAAATATTCTTCGTCATCACTATTCCATGCTCCTTCGCAGTTGTAGTGTCTTCTTAGCCTTAGCCAGTCGTTGTCAGTAACTTGATCCCTTTGTCCCATAGTTCCGACGAAAGGCTAGTGGCAATATAAACATATATTTATATACGAGTATCTATAATTATAAAATTAAACTTTGAACGAATAAGAATAATTATATGATGAACTTTTCTGAGTCCAAAATGACGACCTACCATGATGACCTACCAATATTTCGTTGCGCCCTAACGTGAATTAAATACTTCATAACTTAGTAGATATGTATTTTTATAACAGTAATACATTTTTTCACTGTTATAAAAATACATATATATCATCTTACCTTGAGAGGTACAATGGTAGGTTGTCCATTTTTGCTAAAAGCGTGAGAGCTGTAGTGCATGCAGCTGGTGTACTCATAGGGTACGCCAAGTTTGCTCACGTAATTAGGGCCGTATTTATTGAAATTGCTGGCCCTGCCTTTAAAAAAACAACTATATATGTATCTTATATAATGCCACAATTCATAAGGTTATGTTGCCCTTTAGAGAATGAACGATTTCAACAAAATTTTATAATATAATGTTTTAATACACTGAGAGGAATACAAAAAGATGTATATCTACAAAAAACATCAGAATTTTAAACTTATACCGTTTACCTATGGAGATTTAATGTAAGAGATTTCAAAAATGACGTCTTACCATCTTCAATATTTTGCAAATCGATTCGAACGTAGTCATCTCTATCATGAGTAGATTGCATGTGGAAAAAGCCGAGGACATGAAGCCATTCGTGGACGATCACGGCGGTGCGAAGACATCCGTGACCAGGTTTGCTACGTGCCAAATTTAATGTGTGCACACCGCGACTGCTCGAATAGCCGACGGTTGAGTAGCATCCATTAGATCGTCCCTATTATAAATAAAAATCGTTTATCTAGGACGTTTTCCAAAATAAAGTAATCTAAATCATTTAACAAGAGATGCTGTGTTAAGAAGCAATGATTGTGAGTTTAGATAATATTATTAAGATGTATGTTTTCCTCGACTGATTGAATGGTGCTGGTAAGTGGATTGGGAGGTCGCCACAAAGTTCGGCTTCAAATTTCTCTGTCACCAAACAGGCTCTTTTCAAAATGGGATGAAAATGCTGAACATAGTGATAGATTACTAGCTTCATTCTTAAAATCTGCAGGTTTTGCAGAAAATGTCCCTCGAGATCATAAAAAAAACATGCTCTGGCTTTCACTAAATAAAAAAAGACTCTTTGCTCTTTATCGGTATATTTTATAGAGACGACAATGAAATAATTTCAACTCACAATCCTAACATAAAAGCATAATGATGACTTACAGTAATTAAGACATAGTTAGAGTCGTTAGCGGTGCGACGACGGAACCTCACGCACGAATTATTCTCGATCAAACTCATAGCATCCGTAATTACCGAACTTTGCCGTGAATCTAAAAAATACACATTTATTACTTTTATTATCACATTTGTAATAAATAAGGCCAGTCGTGGCAAATGTTGAGGTTACTGTGTGCAGGATACAGCGTGATGCAAATTTATTTTTATTTCATCACGTTTTTTAATCTTTAATTACTTATTAAAGATTAAAAAATGTGATCGTATTATACCGGGTGGAAGCATCTGCGATACTTTTACGGGAAAAAATAGTCAAGATTCGTCAACAAATTGGGCAAAGGATTTGTTTCATGATTTTTATCAATACTGTTTTACGTGTGAAGCATTTGTGAATAGAGACCAATAACGTAAACACCTACTACAAATACTACTAAACGTTGATGGTCTGCCACTTTTGACGCCTTTTCATTCTCAAAAAACATAACCGAACAAGAAAGGGATAACTCTCGTGCTATTTAACGCAATTATCTATTTTCTATAACAAACCTGAACACAACATTCGGGTTAATGTCATTAATTTTCAATAAATGGCGTTTTATTTAGTGTCAATAGTTTTATTATTTATTATGTTTGAAAAAATCACTTTTTCAGTTTTGGGCAAAATCTTTTTTGTATTTATTGTATTAGGCTTTTATTCCAACAATTGGTTTGTATTTATTCTAGATGTCTAATAAATACATCACACCCGGATATTTCCGGAGAGATGGTCAATGGTGATTTAAAAAAATAAATTAAATTGATATCCTTAGAATTTGTTACGTTTGTGTTTAGTGTCTTGAAGTTGATTGTTTAAAGTTTAATTACAAATAAAAGTTTCGATCGTACTTATCCTATATATTCGTGATTAATCCAGTTATATAGTTTAATTTTAAATTATCGCAAAAATAAAAAATAGAGATAGAGAGAATTATTATGTTTTAAACGATGTTCTCTTCAAATTATTTTTCAAAATATACACAATAAACAACTTACTCAATTCATTATTTCCAAATTCGTATGCAACAACGCCTTCAGGCCATCTAGTGTCAGGCCAAATGTAAGCATTTCTGCCTGCCGCGTAGTCCGTAACTAAGCCTTTTATCTGCCAGTGGTCTAGCAAAATGTCGCCTTCGAACTTGCCACTGTTCTCCCATGCATTGCCTTTGACATTTGATAGCATGCGAGAATCTAGACGGTAACCGTCATCTGTAAATTTAACAAATGTTTTATATAAAAAAATATAAATAACTAGCGGACGCGCGCAGCTTCTCTTGCTTATTTGCACCCTTAGGAGTGAATTCCAATAAACCATGAAACACTTGCTTAATAAAATATTTTTAAGAGTCTAAAGTTCAAATTGTATAAAAATCGGTGGCGGTTTAAAGATTTTTCCATAGAAACTTTCAACCCCCTTATTTGCCCCTTAGGGGGTGAATTCTAAAAATCCATAAAACACGTCTTCAATTAAATATTTTTAAGAGTCGGAATTTCAAATTTTGTCAATATTGGTGCCGATATAAAAAAAATCCATACAAACTTCAAACCCCTATTTCATCCCTTTAGGGTTAAAATTTTTCAAAATCCCTTTTTGCGTGTTCTGTAATGTATTTACAATATAATCAATTTTATCAAACCAACCTTCACGGCTTTTTTCCAAGTATTCTTTAAAGGCATTAATTTCCTCCCTTGTCTTAGCAGCAGGAGGACTTCCCACAGCCAACCCCACCAAACTCAACAGCAAACCGAAACGTAACATTTCCAAGTTTATCCAGAAAGTATATGGGCCCAATATATAGCTAAAATAAGAAATATCTTGATTATTAAATAAATTAATACAGCCAAAATCCAAAAAAAAAACGGCGATAACGGCACCTCATCTCATACTAAGACTTGCCTGGCGTCGACATATTTTTCGATGCAATGGTAGATCGTTCACGTTATGATCTTGAGGAAGCCAGTTAGAGAAGATTACAGTCATCCTAAGTTTCTTAAGCCCATTAAAAAAGTTAGGGTCAATTACACCATAGAAACATGACAAGAGGACAACAACATTTTTGGAATTTTAGTCAGTTTAGTTATTTTACTCTTCGTTTTTCGATTCGTGTGTTTGATTCTTTGGCTAGGTCGTGTAAGAATAGCATTTACGGATCACTCTACATAAGTACGTTAAAACAGAGTAGAGTGATCCGTTGACAGACACAGAACAGAACAGAAGACGCTTGTTGAAAAGAGGAAACGTGATGAAGTTAAACTTCGCAGCACACAAGACAAATGCAATGGTACTGCTAACGAAAAGATTAAATACGATCCTCATAGTTTGCTTATGTTGGGGTCCCCTATCAACTTGGTCGAAGAGATCAATCTCCTCGGTCTAGTGATTGATTGCAAACTCTCCTTCGAACTCACCTTCACTTCGCACGTGGCTGTCCAATGTAAAAAAAGTAGCAAATATTTATAAACAACAGGCGCGCGCAGCGAAGGGGACTTGGGGCCTAAATCCAGAAATCACCATCTATGTGGCAGTCGCGGAAACCTTTATAATAAATGCAGCAAGTGGGCTCATTCAACTGACATGCAGATGATCCTAGACTGCTTAAATACGCTTCAGCGAGGCTTTATTCAAAAGAAAAGATAGATGAATATTTATCGTCATCAAAATATTGGCACGATCTCTGTTATGAAATCGTGTAACATTTCGGTCACGGTTTTCTATAGATATAGTATGTCGAATAAATAAATTGTCAATGAGATTAGATTTTCTATGATATACATTTACATATGAATTAATAATAAGATGGACTAATATATATATAGTCTAACTAATATATATATAGGACTAGAGTATTAGATTTCAAATATATATTTTTATTAATTCTAATAGTCTATCTGTACTATAATTAAATAGTAAAAAAGCCTTCAATCGCTACAACATTAAAGATTTTTATGATAAAACGTTTAGAAACGAAACGTTTAAATTAAAATAGTAATAGAACACGAATCCATGATTTTATTTTTTGTCTACTTGTATGTGTTTTTTGAAGTACTTGACAGATTTGAATGATTTCTTTTGTTGTGTAGCTATTTAATTTTAATCTAATAGGTCCAAGATTCAAGACTATATTTGATTTCGAAGACTTCCGCACCTAATGTAGCTAAACATAGTCCACACGAGAAATAACTATGTACGTCCTAAACAAAAAGTGTACAAATGTACAAAGCATGATGAACATTTATCATTGATATAAACAAATAAACATGACGAAAGAAAAATTTGCCTAATAATGTCGAAAACGAATACATACAGGATGGAAATGTCAGCACCGCTTTAAATGAAACCACAGTTTTAACTACTCTATAAAAGCCTAATATAATTCAATAAAAAAATTAATTCCCAAAAATGGAAATGTAATTTTTTCAAACAAAATAAATAATCAAATTTATTAAAATAAAACGCCATTTGGAAAGATAACATAAGCACGCACACACTTACCTGTCAAAGCGTCAACGTCGCATACGTATGTGTGCGTCACACGAAATACAGGTATGGATAAAAATCGTGAAATGAAAAAAAATCCTACGTCCAAACTGTTGAGGTACCTCGATTAATTTCTTTAGTTCTGGATTTGAAATATTTTTCCCTTTATGCAATTTCAGTAAAAGGAGCGCTGCCTCTTCCACCCTATATATAACAAATGATTTATTCAAAATCCATCCATTAGTTTTGGCATAAAAGGTGAACGTGAATGTGATAAAAGGACAGACCAAAATTACTAAAATCATATTTTAAGCATCTGTAATTTTTAAACGGTTTTATTATATGAAAGAATTAATCTCTCTTACTGTTTGTGTGTTTTTTTACTTATTTAATTACCTGAATTAATTTCGTGTTAAATATACATATACTGCGCACTTATAAAGTGTGACGTCAAATATGAAGTTTTACTTAAGTTACATTATTGTGATTTCCAAACAATATGTTGATATAAATAAGATGTGTAATACGTATTGTTTACTATTTCAGCCTTTGCTTCAACCAATTAATGTATTGTTATAAAAATCGTTTACTTTCTATATGTCAATAAGACTGCGGAGTTCTGATCTATTTCTTATAACATGGCTATCTCATATAATTATTCAATAATGTGTGGAGAGGTAATATGCTAACAAAAAACTGAGTACAATTTTGTAACGATTTTTTTTAAAATGACGAATAAAAATAAAATACAACAAAACAAATTACATATAATTAGTAAAAAATAAGTAAATACTACGAAATACTGAAGAAATAAGTTTAGATCTCAATAAATGTAATGCATGTAGGTAGACCCAAATATAAACGGTGTAACCTTTTGAAAAATCTACATACTTTCTCTTTCTTTCAAGTGTCAATAGTATAATCAAATAAAAAAATATTTAAAGTCAATTATGCTGGATTTTCAGCGTGATAAATAAATTATACATAATAGAGATAGAGTTCAGTTAGTTAGAAGTTTTATATTGGAAATTTCCAATATATATAAGAAGAATATATATAATATATATAAGAAATGTCTTTCAGGATCTTCTTCTTCTTCTTTCAAAATTTCTTAAATTTATTGATTTTTTGAGTTATTAACGAAAAACGGAACACCTTTTCTCATATTATTTCACATATATTTAGAACCTTTCGCCATATAACACATTTTTGAACTTTGAGTATAAAAAAAGTAATTTATTTTAAAGCTTTTGATTATTTATTTTCCTTCCTACTTTTAAATATAAGAAAAATAAAAAAAAAACTCAATCTTACATTGTTCAATATTTTTTATTCAGTACAATTCAAGATCATTCGGTACATATAGAAAATTAATGTTTTATTAAATAACAAAGCTTAGTGTCATACACTATCTTTTTATCTAGATAGCGTCATCAGCCGAGGATCTAATACTACTACTATTATTTTCTCCAGTCACAATAACTGGAGAAATCTCTCCTGGTTCAGAAGTACTTGGTTGGTGAACGCCATTACGCCACCACGCTCCATCGCAGTTGCAGTGTCTTCTTAGTCTTATCCAATCGTTGTTAGTAACTTGATCCCTCTGTCCCATAGTTCCAACGAAAGACTAGCGGCAATATAAATATATAATTATGTAGTTAAACTTTTAAGGAATAATGATGATAATACGTTATATGAAGAACTTTTCATGACTTCAAAATGCCGCACAGAGTTATAATAGACAGATTTATTTTTTTTGTTTAACACATTATCCCGCTCCTAGCGGGATAATAGCGGGGAAGGCAGAGGGAACCTGGGAATCCAGTGTCAAGACTTGGTTTCCATTAAGATAATTCCGTTCCACACTTTCCGCCGAATTCTAGAGGCAATGCGTGTTTACCGTGGCTGAACTCAACGCCACATTTTGCTTCGTCATCAGAGCGAACAAATAAAAACATATTTTTTTTATTTCTTTGAGTGGAAATCGAACCCTCGCACGCTTGTGCCCCTGCACCACGACTGACCTCACCTGCCAATATTTTATTGCGCCATAACTTAAATTAGGTACGTCTGTTATTTTTAAAATAAACTTTTTCACTCTTATAAAAATATATATCGTCTTACCCT
This sequence comes from Heliconius melpomene melpomene, assembly GCA_000313835.2. NCBI lineage: Eukaryota > Metazoa > Arthropoda > Insecta > Lepidoptera > Nymphalidae > Heliconius > Heliconius melpomene. Next base: position 53,797 of record HE671983.1, on the reverse strand, counting down.
GAGAGGTACAATGGTAGGTTGTCCATTTTTGCTAAAAGCAAGAGAGTTGTAGTGCATGCAGCTAGTATACTCATAGGGTACGTCAAGATTGGTCACGACATTACTGGCGTATTTATTGAAATTGTGGGCCTGGCCTATAAAAAAACAACGATATATGTATCTATACTAATATAATAAAGCGGAAGAGTTTGTTTGTTTGTTTGTTTGTTTGTTTGTTTGTTTGAACGCTAAGATCTCTGGATCTACTGGATCGATTTACTATGTTTTTGTTTTGTATGAAAGCTGCATTCTTCAGAAGTGCTATAGGCAACATTGCATTACACATATGTATTAATAAATTAAAATACTTTCTAATTTGACATGCAATTTATTCTGCCATGTTAATAACAAACGTCGTTGCTAAGCAACGGTTTGCAAAGTTTCTTTGTTGTTTTAAGAAAACGTCACCCAAAATGAAATTATATTTTGATATTCATCCTTATAAAAATAAATATATTATATAATATTTAATAAATATTCTTATAGTTCAAGCAGGCGTAGCCGCGTCCGGGTCCACTAGTCTTAAATAAAGGCACAACTCATAAGACTATATTGTCTTTTAAAGTATAAGCTATATCAACTAAATGTGGTTGATGTTTAAAAGTGTGTTAAGAAGTGTTAAGACTTAATGTAAGAGATTACAAAAATTACGTCTTACCATCTTTAATATTTTGCGATTCGATGCGAACATAGTCATCTCTATTATAAGTGGACTGCATGTGGTAAAAGCCGAGGGCATGAAACCATTCGTGGACGATCACGGCGGTGCGGAGACATCCTTGACCAGGTTCGCTACGTGCCAAATTTAATGTGTGCTCACCACGAGTGCGCGAATACCCGATAGTGGAGTGGCATCCTTCAGATCGTCCCTATTATAAAACAAAATACTTTTAAATATGATGCTTTTTGAAATAAAGTAATCCAAATCATTTAGTAATAAATGCTGTGTTAAGAAGAAGCAATGATTGGGGGTTTAGATAATATTATTAAGATGTATGTTTTCCTAGACTGATTGAGTGGTGCTGGTAGGTGGATCGGGTGGTCGCGACAAAGTTCGGCTTAGAACTTTGCTGTCAACAAACAGGCTGTTCTCAAAATGAGATAGCTTAGCCTTAGCTTCTTTCTTGAAATCTGCACGTTTTGCAGAAAACGAAAATGTCCCTCGAGATAATAAAAAAACATGTTCTAGCTTTCACAAAATAAAAAAAAGACTCTTTGCTCTATGTGATGGTCTTTTTTATCGGTGTATTTTTTAGGTATAATGAAATAATGCACAATTTAAGCTCACAAATATTACAAAAAAAAATTAACAATGACTTACAGTAATCAAGACATAGTTAGGCTCGTTACCGTTGCGAGGACGGAACCTCACGCAGGAATTACGCTCGATCAAACTCATAGCATCCCTAATGGCCAACATTTGCTTTGAACCTAAAAAATATCTATTATATTTATTTTTATTATCACACTAGCGGTCCCCGTGCGGCTACGCCCGCTTGAAATATACGAATGTTTATTTAAGTGTATTTAAGAAAAAACCGACCAAGTAAGAACTGGGCTCGTCCACAGAGGAGTTTCCACCAATTTTAAGATTGTGGTTGGGAAATACAATTGGTTTTGAAAATGCGGCGAATAAAATTAACTTAAGTCTACGGGAAGTACTACTATAAGCGGTAAATTTCATACAAAATGAAGCAAAAAAGGTATATAAATGGTCATATCTTTTGATAGCGTTGTATTAGAAGCTTAATTTTAATTTTGAATTTTGAATTTTTGAATATAATGGTCTTCACAGACGGACAGAAAAGTGATCCTGTAAGGGTGCCGTTTTTTTCCCTTTTGAAGTACAAAACCCTTAAATGGATTATTTATCTTAGTTCGGTTATGCATTAAATAAATCGTAATTTAAGTGTTTTGTAAATTGATTTGTTTTTCATATTTAATTCTCTCAACTCAAAGCCACGCATTGCCTTGTTACCAAAGCGGAGAAATGAAAATACTAAATCAAAACAAATTAAATCAGCTTCGTGAAGTATCCCGCACACAGCAGGGTACACAGAGGGAAACTAGTATAGAAGATACTCCGTTCCCCTCTTGTCGAGTTCTGGAAGCATTGCGTGTTGAGTAGCGGAACTCAACGCCGCGCTTTGCCTCGACACCAGGGCGGGGATCTGGCCAGGACGCAAGCCCTGTGGGGTTTGCGCAGAATGGCAAGAGTGCCGGCCGTCATATCCATCGCCCACACAGGGGCTCGATACAGAGCCATGGACCGCACGATTCCTACGTACAACTGCCTATAGGCGACGCTCGGGCCCCCAAAGTTGGGTAATAACGTTGAAATCGCGCCCGTAGCGCCCACCAATTTGGGCGCAAGCCGCCGGAAGTGGGGCCCGAATTGCCATCGGCTGTCGAGAACCAATTTCAGAAACTTCATTGTAGACTCGACAGCTCTACGGGTCCCGCTGACCAAACCCTTATCTATATATATAAAATCGAAAGGTCACTGACTCATCACGAAATCTCAGAAACTACAAGTGCTAGGAATCTCTAATTTTGCATAGGAGTTACTTATAGGACGTAGGTGCTCGCTAAGACGGGAATTTGCAATATTCGATTTCTAAAGGGTTGTTTTTGGGGTTGAAAGTTTGTATGAAACTTCGTTACTACAAATGCTAGGAGTCTCAAATTTTGCATAGACGTCACTAGGACGTAGTCATGGAGACAGAAATTAATAATAACATAGTTCACGCGGGTGCAACCGCGAGCGGGCCGCTAGTCCTATCTATACGTAATTAACCCAGTTAAATAGTTTCATTTTAAATGTGTTATAATCGCGAAAATTAAATAGGTTAGATAGGTAAAATTAAATAGGAATAGGTAGATAGGATAGGTAATTACTATATTAAGGTCATAATTATATTTTCAAAAAAATTAAAATAAATTTATTATATTAATGATGTTCTCTTTCAAATTAATTTTCTAAATATTAACAATAAACAACTGACTCACTGAATTGATGTTTTTTAAATTCGAATACAACAATATTTCTTGGCCATCTAGTGTCAGGCCAAATGAAAGCATTTCTTCCTGCCGCGTAGTCCGTAACTAAGCCTTCTATTTGCCAGTCGTCTAATAAAATGTCGCCTTCGAACTTGCCACTGTTCTCCCATACATTGTCTGTGACATTTGATAGCATGCGAGATTCTATATGGTAATCGTTGTCTATAAATTCAACAAATGTTTTGAAAAATGTTTTATATAAAGAATAATAAATATATACATTTATATAATATATACATTTAATTATTCTACCGAATCATTTTTCTTTTTGCATTACAAAAGGCAAATTGTTTTGTTTTACATTATTTTTAATGTACTACTTATACATTTTATTAAATTACTAGTAGTCAATATGAATATGTCAATGTATGAGGAATATCAAACCAACCTTCACGACTTTTTTCCAAGTATTGTCTAAAGGCATCAATTTCCTCCCTCGTCTTGACAACAGGTGGATATCCCACGGTTAGCTCCACCAAACACAACAGCAAACCGAATCGCAACATTTTGAAGTTTATCCAGAAAGTCCATATATAGCTAATATAAGAAATATCTTAATAATTAAATTAATTTGTCAAAAAATATAAGAAACAAAAATCCCGACTTCATAAATCCAAAAAAAGCCCAAGTCTGTCAAGTTTTGAGGTAGCGTGGAAGAATCAAACTGAAATTAAAAACTAATATTAAAGTCTACGATTTCTTGGATCATTTCAAACTTATTTTATAGTTCTTAGTTTGTAGTTCAACCCTACTCTACCTAAATCCTACACCAATTAAAGAAAGCTCATATGTTTTATAATATTAAGTATATATTTTAAAAATATTACTGCAGCATTGTTTTGTGTAAGTAATTGCACTCTGTTAAAAAACGTCCCAAAAAATATTATTATTGTCACATTTTTTTTTAAATGTCGTAGATAATTTTGATATGTTATATTAATTGACTATTTTTATCCACCAAGTGACCGAACTTATCTACATTTTTCTAGAAAATAAACGTTAACTTCACACAGAAATTGGTAGTACCAACCTAGCTTGATGATGTACTTATTTATATACGGAAGTTATTTATAGTGCACGTGAAACCATACCCTCAAAGCTGGGAATACCTCCCTCAGAAACCATTGCCTCCACTGTGGTCGTGAGTTAGAGCTTAAGAAGGAGTCTTTGAGCAAAAAAGGCGTACCAGGAACGTCGCTCTTCTAAGGATTTCAGATTTGTAATAGATAACTATCTCCTAGCCAAAACATTGCATAGGAATGAAGTTGAAAAAAAAGTGTACGGAAGGTTGTAATGATTCCTGCACAACTTAGGACAAAGAAAGTTTGTGGCACAAAATTTATAGACTAATAAGGTATACACCAAGAGGCAGGAAGATCTTTTACTTAAAGATATAGGAGGAATCACTTTGACCCCACAAAAATAGACAGAACTTATAGCTAAAACTGTTTGTGCAGACAAAAATGAGTTGTTCAACCAGTTAGATTATCTATACATTCAAGGACGTATAAATGACGACGTAATAAAAAAAACTCGCTGAAGATGATCCACCGTTCGCTATAACAGAGTTGCATACTCACCTTCGAACACAAACTCACCTTCGAATTGCACGTGGCTGTCCAATGTACACGTGGATGTGTACACGTATGTGGTGACGTGAGGTCTAAATCCAGAAGTCACTAGTACAATCTTGCGGAAACCACAATAATAAATGCAACAAGTAGGCTCATTCAACTGACATGCAGATGATCCTAGACTGCTTAAATACGCCTCAGCGAGGCTTTATTCAAAAGAAAAGATAATTGTTTATTTATCGTCATCAAAACATTGACACGATCTCTGTAAAGTCATCACAAAACATTTCGATCACGGTATTCTATATCTTTGTCAATGAGATTAGACTTTCTATGATATACATTTACATATGAATTACAACTAAGATAGATTAATAATATTACACTAGAGTATTAGACTTAAATTTATTCCTTTTATAAATTGCAAAAAAAATCTACCTATCCTATAATAAAATCACAAAAAAAAATTATAGAAGTCTTCAATCACAACAGCATTGAAGATTTTTATGATAAAACATTTAATAGCAATAAAACACGCATCTATGAGTTATAAAAATTTTTTTTATATCTGTAGGTGTGTCTTTTTAAATAACTGTATTTTTTGAACTACTTGACAGATTTGAATGATTTGTTTTGTTGTGTAGCTATTTACTATTAGGCCCGGGCAAGATCACGATTCAAGTTTATATTTGAATTACAAAGACTTCCACACCTAATGCACTTAAATGTAATAGTCCAGTCAAACGATAAAAACTAAACAAAAGTTGTTAAACATGATGAGCATTTCCCATTGATATAAACAAAGAAACATCAAAGAAAAAAACAGGCTAATAATCTGGAATATTATATACAAGTGTAACACGATCGACAGATCAATTGTTGTTTATGGGTAGAGGACTTCAGTAGCTATCCGTTTCACCCCCATTTATGTTAGCCGATTTTCAGTTTTTCGGCAGATATTTAGAAATTCGTGATTTTTTAGAAACAATTCAAAACGGATTCTTGAAGAAAATTGGCAAATACGTAGGTCTTTTGTATAATGCAATATTTCAAAAGTATCGGCTTGTAAATCTTGGAAATAACAAGGAAACAAAAATAAATTTTAAATAAGCAATTTTATTTCTAAAACGTTCATGGGGTGTAGCGAAAAAAAAGTACTGGTGATTTCTTTTCAGATTCAATTTTAAAAAGTACTATTATTAGTATACAATAATGTCTGAAAGTTTCATAGGCGCAGCTCAATGACAACATGTTAAAAAATGTACGCAACTCATGAAACAGTAAAAAATTGTTATTCTAATTACGAGAATTGACTACATTTAAATTGATTTTTTACCATATTTACATAAGTATTTTCACTTTTTACCGGTGTACTAAGACCAGACAATTTACAAAGTACAAATATTTTGATATAGCACAGGAGGTAAATAGGCTAATGCACTTGGGTGATGATTAATTAATATTAATCATTAATAGAAAATTTACAAGTAATTTTGCGTACCTTCTATTTTGAAAACTACTAAAATTAATGTTTTATTAAATAACAAAGCTGTAGTGTCATACACTATCTTTTTATCTATATAGCGTCATCAGCCGAGAATCTAATACTACTACTACTATTATTTTCTCCAGTCACAATGTCTGGAGTTATCTCTCCTGGTTCAGGAATACTTGGTCGGTGAACGCCATCACGGTTCCACGCTCCAGGGCAGTTGTAATGTCTTCTTAGTCTTAGCCAATCGTTGTCAGTAACTCGATCAATTTGCCCCATAGTTCCAACGAAAGGCTAGTGGTAATGTAAATATACATTAATATATAATTATGTAGTTCAATTTTTAACGAATAATGATGATACATTATTTGATGAAGTTTTCATGACTTCCAAATGACGCACAGTAATATATCGCGTAGTAGGGAAAGCAGAGAGACCCTAGCAACCCATTGTCAATAGACACCTTTTCCATTAAGATAATTCCGATCCACAAGTTCCACCGAATTCGAGAGGCATTGCGTGCTTAGTGGCGGAACTCAACGCCAGTGCTTCGTCACCATTCACCACGTGCATTTTATTTCTTCGAGTGGAAATCAAACCCACAATCTGTCTCATTTACAGTCGCACGCTTGTGTCTCTTATACCATACCATTATTTCATTGCACCGTAACTAAAATAAAGTACTTCATAATGTCTGTATTTTTAAAATATACTTTTTCACTCTTATAAAAATATATATCGTCTTACCTTAAGAGGTACAATGGTAGGTTGTCCATTTTTGCTACAAGCGTGAGAGCTGTAGTGCATGCAGCTGGTGTACTCATAGGGTAGGCCAAGATTGCTCACGACATCATTGCCGTATTTATTGAAATTGTGGGCCTTGCCTATAAAAAACAACGATATATGTATCTTAAAAAAAGACACAATTTATAAAGCTATGTTGTCTTTTAAATAATAAGTTATATCAACTAAATATGGTTTTTAAAACATAGATATATATACATAGCTTCACGCTTTATTCGTTGCAGGGTTGTCAGAGTGAACATAGCGCTACGGTCTCTACATACCTCTTTAATGATATTTATATATATATATATATAAATGACAATTCCACTCAATATATATATATAGGGTGGAATTGTCAGCACCACTTTAAATGAAACCACACTTTTAACTACTCTATAAAAGCTTAACATAATTCAGAAAAACAATATTTCCCAAAAATGAAAAAGTATTTTTTTCAAACAAAATAAATAATAAAATTATCGTTTTAAAATAAAACACCATTAGTCGAGTATAACATAAACACATACACACGTGTCAAAGCGGCAACGTCGCATACGTATGTGTGCGTCACACGAAATATAGGTATGGATAAAAATCGTGAAATGAAAAAAATCCTACGTCCAAACTGTTGAGGTACCTTGATTAATTTCTTTAGTTCTGGGTTTGAAATATTTTACCCTATATGCAGTTTCAGTAAAAGGAGCGCTGCCCCTTCCACCCTGTATAACATTTTAACACATAATAGCAGAAATATAAAAATATATTTTAAGCTTATACTACCTTAAATACCTATGGCGATTTAATGTAAGAGAGATTTCAAAAATTACGTCTTACCATCTTGAATATTTTGCAATTCGATGCGAACAAAGTCATCTCTATTATAAGTGGACTGCATGTGGTAAAAGCCGAGGACATGAAGCCATTCGTGGACGATCACGGTGGTTTGAAGACATCCTTGACCAGGGTTGCTTCGAGCCAAATTTATTGTGTGCTCACCACGAGTGCGCGTAAAGCCGACACTTGAGTGGCATCCTTCGGATCGTCCCTATTATAAAATAAAATACTTTTAAATATGATGTTTTTCAAAATAAAGTAATCTTTTTTACTGAAATTTGCACGTTTTGCAGAAAAGGTCCCTCGAGATAATAAAAAATCATGTTCTAGCTTTCACAAAATAAAAAAAGACTCTTTGCTCTATGTGATGATCATTTTTATCGGTGTATTTTTTTGTATAATGAAATAATGCACAATTAAAACTCACAAATATTACAAAAAAAAATTAACAATGACTTACAGTAATTAAGACATAGTTAGGCTCGTTGCCGTTGCGAGGACGGAATCTCACGCAGGAATTACGCTCGATCAAACTCATAGCATCCCTAATGGCCAACATTTGCTTTGAACCTAAAAAATATCTACTATTTTTATTATCACATTTATAATAAACTAGCGGCCTGCCAGCGGCTTCGCCTGCTTGAAGTATATGATTATTCATTTAATAAACAGAATTGACTGACAGTCATATGTGGTGATGTCAATAACTAATTTAATTCACTCGTTCAGAAACAGACTTAAATGTAATGTTATTGATTTGAGTAAGGATTTATTATATTCTTTGTAAAATAACTGTAATCTATATATACAGGGTGTCCCAGGAGTCAACGATAAAACGAAAACAGGTGATAGACCAAGTCGTGATAGTTATGAAAAAAATAAAAAAAATTCTGTGTCAAGTATTTTTGATATTATATTGATTTAAAAAAAATCGGAAAAACCGACACCCTGTGATGATTTTTCAAGTCCTAAGACTACAAATATTACTCTTTTTTCATTTTTTTTTCTGTAATATAATCATGAGTAACCCTTCTGTGAATTACAGTTTAAGATTGAAACATACCTGCATCAGTTTTCAATAAAATGTGGTGTTTTTGCCAAACATTAAATTCAAAATATTTACTACACCCAACTTTAACCGACTGTACTGTAAAAAAAATGTACTACACTGTTTTTGCAAGTAACTTTAAAAGTTGGCGCATTTGATCTAGATTCCGAAATGGTACAATACTGGATTACTTCTTTGTTAAAGAGAAAAAAAATGAAATACACGATAATCGGGATGACGTTCAGCGTTTTGGTATATTTTTTCCGATACATTCTAGCTGCAGCATTAGCATTACATAACCACTCTCCATGAATGAAAAGTATATTGGCAATGTGTCAAAGACCGATTATATGGCCTGCGAGATCATGGACTCGAGCACTATCCTTATAGATCCTGGGCCAGCCCCTAAGTCGGAAAAGTTCAGGTATCTTAGATCCGTCATGCACGAGTCTGGAGGCATCGATTACGATCTCCATGGTCGGATAAGCGTTGCCTGGGCTAAGTGGCGGGAGGTCACTGGTGTGGTCTGTGATCGCAGGATACCGTCCAAACCTTTTCCGGGGCTCTCCCAGGACTTATAAGGATAGTGCTCGAGTTCGGGCTCTCGCAGGCCATATACTCGGTCTTTGACACATTGCTAATATGCATTTCATTCATGGAGAATGGTTATGTAATGCTAATGCTGCAGCTGGAATGTATCGGAAAAGATACCAAAACGCTGAACGTCATCCCGATTATCGTGTATTTCGATTTTTCTCTCTTCAACAAAGAAGTAATCCAGCAAGTATCGTACCATTTCGGAATCCAGATTAAATGCGCCAACTTTTAAAGTTACTTGCAAAAACAGTGTAGTACATTTTTTTATAGTACAGTCGGTTAAAGTTGGGTGTACTAAATATTTTGAATTTAATGTTTGGCAAAAACACGGCATTTTATTGAAAACCGATGCAGGTATGTTTCAATCTTAAACTGTAATTCATAGAAGGGTTACTCATGATTACATTAAAGAAAAAAAAATTAAAAAAGAGTAATATTTGTAGTCTTAGGATTTGAAAAATCATCACAGGGTGTCGGTTTTTCAGATATTTTTTTAAATCAATATAATATGAAAAATACATGACACAGATTTTTTTTTATATTTTTCTCATAACTGTCACGACTTGGTCTATCACTTGTTTTATCGTTGACTCCTGGGACATCCTGTATATTATTAATGTCTAGTAATTGTATATACATATACAGAGTGTTTTTATAACCATTATCACCACAACCATGTGTACGACTTTAAATGAAATCACAGTTTTAACTACTCTATAAAAGCCTAATACAATTAAAACAAAAGAGATTTTGCCAAAAATAAAAAAGTTATATTTTCAAACATAATAATTAATAAAATAAAAAAAATAATAATTAATAAAATTATTAATTATTAAAAACGAAGCTCGCAGCATAAACCTACCAAAGGGACACCGCCGCGATGTCTCATTCACGAAATCGAGTTGTAGGTATTGGCGGCAAAGTTCTTTAACCTGTACTAGTATTTTTGTAGTAGTGTTTACGTTATTGGTATCGTATATTCGTAACTGTGTCACACGAAATAGAGTATGGATAAACATCGTGAAATGAAAAAAATCCTACGTCTAAACTGTTGAGTGTTAACGTATCTTAATTATGTTTTTAGGTATGAGTCTGTAATATTTTTCCCTATATGCTGCTCCCGTAAAAAGAGCGTAGACGCTTCCACCTTTATATATAAATAAATATGAATTATAACAATGATTAATTTCAATCTTAATTTGTTACAGGAATATGCAGTTAATTGTTCTGACCTTAGTTTACCTAGAATCTGGTCTCATGTTGATGTTTTTGCTTGGGGCCACTTTTTGGGGTGGATGTTTAAAGCAATACTTTTCAGGCATACTGGCCTGCTATGGGCTATATCAATTATGTGGGAAATAACAGAAATTGCATTTGCTCATTTACTACCAAATTTTTTAGAATGTTGGTGGGATTCTGTTATATTAGATGTTCTTGTCTGTAATGGCTTAGGTATATGGTGTGGTCTTAAGATATGTAAGGTACTGGAAATGAGAGAATATAAGTGGGTCAGTATTAGGTAAGTTGCATTTAATTTAGATCAGAGTTTTGATTATCCAAACTGAATCATTCCTGCCATACATTCACAAGAAACTTTCAGATGTTGATACTGATGTATATAAATAAAGTATAACTATAACTAGAGACTCCAGAAATCGGCGGAAAGTGGAGATCGCAGTGTCTTAACATAAGGTTCCCTCTACATACTCTGTTGCTCGCGGCCTACAGCGAATTTTAATTTATAATATCTAAATACTACCTATACCTACCTACCACCTATTTTTTAATGAGATTAGTTTTATGGGATATTTATTTTATTGTATTATATTTTTTATATTGCCTTACTATCATTTATGAAGTACCCAGTGAAAAAAACAAAACATAAGGCCACATGATTTAAAAGACTCACAGTCACCCACCCCAGAAATTTTACTTAAAAATTTTCACCCAAAAATTAAATACCAAATATATGAAGATACGCTAATGTATGTGATGATTGAATATGTAATACGATTCTGTATTTTTTAGAGATATATCCTCTACAACAGGAAAAATAAAAAGAGCCATATTGCAATTTACTCCAGTCCATTGGACTCCTGTAAGGTGGCTAGATCCAACATGTACTTATATGAGATTTTTTGCACTTAGTCAACTTGTTGTGTTTTGGCAAATATCAGAATTAAATACATTCTTCTTAAAACATATCTTTGAAATGCCACCATCTCACCCGCTGGTTATTGCAAGATTATGTTTGATTGGAGTAATTGTTGCACCTTCAGTAAGGTTGGTATTATTAATTTTAAATCATTATAATAAAAATGATTAGTAGTCACATATTTTATTAATTATTAATAAAATTTAGGTATTTATTATTTTCATTTGAATACTTAAATTTATTTTGTATAAATATATTTTTATAAAATATAAAACATATTTTTAAATTCACAGCTATATTATATAATAAATAATAATACAATTATTGCTTATATTTAAATACCAATTGCTTATTAATATTTAATTACAACATTAAATAACAAATACAAAGTGATGTCTTATGTTTCTGTTTTATACATAAATATATTTATAGTAAATAAATAAAAAAAAAATAGTAAATATTAGGTAGGTCCTTACATATAAAATTGTCGTTTTGTAGTACTGACAATCACTTTAATCTGTGTAATCACAAAGGGTCTAGCCCGATAAGCATGGGAAAGCTGCACTGGTTTCTAATGAATAATTTTTAATATGATTATATTGTTTTTTATCTGAAATAACGACACATCATTTTTTTTGCCTCCAGCCCTTACAGTAAGGGGGTTATGGGAGAAACGACCCTTAGCGTTAATGTTTATTTTCTTGGTCCTTAGTGTTATTGTTTTTTTTTTGTTCAATAGATGAAGATATCTTTATGAAATTTAAATTCTAAGTGGCTTTGTATAAGCCTGTTAATATATAATTTTTTCAGAATTGTTGAGAAATTCTAAGCTTAGAAAAAAATAGATGTTTATTTTTTGAAGGTGCTTTTATATAACACTCCGTTGAAAAAAAACATCATGCACAGAAATACAGTCATATAAGAATATCGATGTAGGTTGATGAGAACATATAGATTAGTGGTCAGAGCGCTTAGACTGTTTCTACAAGGCGCAGGTTCGAGTCCTGCTTCGTAAAAATTTTTGTTTTCTAAAAATTTTCAAATGTTTGCTGCCTTTTTCAGGCAGTATTATACTTACGTAACGGATCCACGATGTAAACGTGTCGGCACACAATGTTGGGTGTATGGCGCCATAATGGTAACTGAATCAATGTTATGCATCAAAAATGGCAAAGAACTGTTTGGACAGGCGCAAGTGTGCAATGTGATTGTGTGGCTAGTCATACAGATCCTAGTCTCTATTGGCTGTGTATATGGTGTTGTGCTTTATCATGGATATTTTGAGGTAATATTCATATTTATGTTATTTCTTTTTACGGTTCCCTACCTTTTAAGAAAAAAAGGAACCCTTTTAAGATCACTTTGTTGTCCGTCTGTCTGTTTGTCAAGATAATTATTAATTTACTACTCGGCATTACTTTCGCTTTTTATATATCTATACCAATATTGAAATGTAAAGTTTGTAGAAGTTATCTATGTCTATAGACCTGAATATCACTCAATGAAATATTATTTTCTAAATATATGTATATACAGGGTGAGTCATATTGAACTTTCCGATTTCAATAAGGTGTGTATTAAAAACAAAGCGACATGCAGTAAAAATTATTTTATTGTTTGAAAGCACATAACATGCAGTTTTAATTTAGTTGGTTTTAAAAATGATATCCTGTAAATGTCTACCTCCATTGACCACACACTGCTGAAGCCTTTCCCGGAAGTTGTCCATTACTCGTCGAGTCATATTCAGCGGAATAGCATTGATTTCTTCCGTGATTGCAGCCTTCAGTTCATCGATGGTTCGGGGACGATGCGTGTACACCTTTTCCTTCAGGTAACCCCAGAGAAAGAAATCGCAGGGGGTTAAATCAGGTGATCTCGGCGGCCACCCAACGTCACCTCGCAAAGAAATGAGATGACCGGGAAACATTTGTCGCAGGATTTCCATTGAACGCCTGGATGTATGGGCTGTAGCACCATCTTGTTGGAACCAGATGTTATCGTTGTCATGATTCTGCGTTAATTCCTCCAATTTCGGTTTCAGAAAAGTTTCAAGCATGTCGCAATACCGAGCAGAGGTAACTGTGACGACTTGACCATCTTCTTCAAAAAATAGGGACCCCACACACCAAACTCTGCAATAGCGCACCACACTGTCACTCGAGGGCTGTGAAGTGGTCGTTCGTGTAGGTTTCGTGGGTTATTCTCAGCCCAGTATCGAAAATTCTGTTTGTTGACAGTTCCGGCGAGGTGAAAATGTGCCTCATCACTGAAGATCAAAACAGCAGTGCGGGGGATCTGCTGAATGTCGCGGCATAAATTTGTTCGTGTGTCTAAGTCTCTAACTGTTAATTCTTGCACTACCTGAATCTTGTATGGGTGAAATTTAAGGTCTCTATGCAGTATTCTGCGGACACTACTGAAAGATAAT
>HE671983.1:5555-29863 GCA_000313835.2 Heliconius melpomene melpomene | reverse complement strand
AGTGCGGGGGATCTGCTGAATGTCGCGGCATAAATTTGTTCGTGTGTCTAAGTCTCTAACTGTTAATTCTTGCACTACCTGAATCTTGTATGGGTGAAATTTAAGGTCTCTATGCAGTATTCTGCGGACACTACTGAAAGATAATCCTAGTGAAGCGGCATGTTTCCGAACAGAACGCCGAGGGGATTGTTGAATTGAAGCCCGCACTCTATCCACGTTTTCCGCTGACGTTGACGTCCTAATTCGGCCTTGTGGTCTTGTTTTTAATGCTGATGATGTTGCTCTAAAATTTGATACCCAATTTCTGATTGTTGGTCCAGTGGGAATGGGATCACGTCGACCAATAGCAAAATGTAAACGGAACGCACGCTGTGTTGTGATCACGGAGCCGCCATTTTTAATAAACTCTTCAACTACGAACGCACGATGTTGTCCCGACCAAGCCATTGCTCACACTAAAACTGCATGTCATGGCGCGTCTAATGACACCATCCCCACCCTTCTACTCCTTCCCTTCTTCGTGCAACGTCCTTCCAAAATCGGAAAGTTCAATATGACTCACCCTGTATATTTAGTTTGAACGCCAAATTCACTTCATTAAAATTCGTAACGGTTATTGGCAAAAGTTTTTAATACAAATATAAATATTTTGCAATAGTTTACTTTATCTTTAACATTATTTGATATTACAATTACGTATTGTTCCAGCCAAATAAAGAAGCTAATGTAAGTAGTCCGAAGAAAGAACAATAGAAAAAAATGTTTTTAGGTTAGTGTAATTTTATATGTTGTATTTTATACATTGAATGTGAATAGTTTAAATTTATTTGTTATATTACCTGTGTAACTTTATCAAAAAGTAAATATTGAAGAAACATTCCATTGTACTTTACTCTTGCTTTTAGGGGCCACCCATAATATACGTCACACGAGTTTCATGTTCTTCTCTCATTTATCAGACGATAATTATATAATGGGAAGTCGTGTATTTACCAATTTTACAGCTAGAAATTATTTAATTATAATATCACTTGATTTTACGGCTGGGAGAGAATGCTTTTAGCGTTAAGCCCGCCTTTTGTACATTGTTTTTTTGTAATTTTGTGCAATAAAGTATATATAAATAAATAAATAAATCACTTCTGAAATTTTATATAATATTTTAAAATGCTGCGCAGTTTAGTACCCCTACACACCATGTTAATCAATGTCATATTTCGTCGAATCCGCTTAACGTGTGACGTAATTAATGGATGGTCTTAGTTACATTAAACTATATCTCATATCTAATTATGTTTTGGTATTTACTTATTTGCTTTTTGTGTCTAAAAAGTCATAAATTCTGTCTGGCGTTCTGCGCATCTAATAATCAGTGACCTAGTTTTTAGAAAATGACTTTATTTGTTTCAGATTAATCAGAAGATAAAATATGACTTTTAGCTAAATAACATTATGCTAAAGTGCGATAGCTTAACAGAAAAAAAAACATCCCGTTATTATCTACATTTTATAGTTCACGAATACTGCGGATGACGATGGTCATTCTATAATTTTAGGGCTAGTCGTGGCGCAGGGGCACAAGCGACAGGTTGTGGGGTCGATTTTCACTCGAGGAAATGAAATATTTAATGTTTTCATTCCTTCACTCTGGTATTGAGGCAAAGCGCGGTGTTCAGTTCTGTCACTCACGCAATGCCTGGATAAAACGGCAGAAAACCGGGAATTGAGGGTCTTAACACAAGGTCCCTCTGCCTACCCTGCTGTGTGTATAATCAATAATTTCAAACGTATCCTAGAAAAACCTACCTTTACAATATTAAGATAAGTATGTTATAAACTTTACGGGAAAAAAGGATATTATAACGGTGTCTACAAAAAATCATGTTTATTGATTGGACTGAAGCTATTCATGTTACTCTAGTAAAATATTAAACACCAAATATTATTTATTACTTCAACACTAGTTACCTTGTATTTTTTAACACTTTCGGGAATGGCAGTAATGGTGGGTGACCGTCTCCAAGGCAGCATTCTGCTTGTCATATGAGTATAGCTGCTTCCGGCAAATGGACAGCTGCCAGTTTTATCTTAGGTAAAAAGCGGGATATAGACAAAGTATAAATAATCATTCGTTTTTATTTCTTTTCTATTTATTTTGTGATAGCAATATAAAATGCCTTTTTTAATGGGAAAACGTCACTATACCTAAAACAATAACTGTTTGTTTGTTATTTGTCTACTCCTGTTTGTGTCTCTGTCTACGGCTTTCCTAAGGCAGTTCAGTCCTTTGAGTACCTACGTATCTTTAAAATTGTTATTAAGTAATTAAGTACTTAATTAAAAATGATTTATCCCAGTGCACGGAAAGTCCCAGAAAAAGCGGGGGACTATAACTGACATTGGGACATAATTTTAGGCTAAAAATAGAGACGTCTGGTAACGCTGGTCGCAACCCTTTGTCGGTTTATGCGGATCACTACGTGCGAGTCTTACATCGTCGACACCACCTCTGCCGCTACCTCGTAGTTATTACCTATAAATAGTTAATTATTTACGTTTACGTAAACATTGCTCATTAAATATTGTAAGTTTGTATATGAATAAATTTAGACATTGTGAATATTAAATCTTCCAAATGTATCTAAATTAAATGCATATTATATACATATATACTAACGTTACTACGTACGCATATATACTACGTATGAACACCCCCAAGTAAAGTCGATACTGATTTTATTTATTCTGTGGTGTTATAGCTAATTGTACAATGTGTTAACAGTATTTATGTTTGTGCATTACCGAATCTACAACTAATTAGACTAATTATTGTAGGAAATAAATGTAGCGGTGTTATTAGAGAACAATTTGTTTTTTAAATTAAAGAGACAAAATCTTCCATATTTAAATAAAATGTGTTTATTATGTCTATCTTGGTTAAACAAATATAAAACATATAAGATTAAATTTTGTACCCTACCTCATATTGTAAAGCTAAAAATTTATTAAGTACTATTTTTTCCCTCTTTAGTGCTGTTTTTATAAGATATTGTATTATAGTAATACAGTAGTCTAAAAATATCATATCATTAAAAAATAAGATTCATATTACATTCCAATATATTAAAAGGTAAATGATTTTGGTGGTGTTTTGAATTTGTCTACGATATGTATAAAAACATAATTTGATGTTATTTTAATAACGATCTCATTTGTAAATAAGTATAATAGAAACACTTATAAAAATGGAGTAGGTACATAGTACATTATACAGGATCCTAATTTTAAATAAATGAATATCGACTTTCCTACCCGGGGACGTCACAGCACGTAGTTTTGGTTGTTGTACGAGCGAGATTCATTAGAGCCCAGTAAATTTAGTTTTGTGTTGATAAATAAATGTTTGTCTGAATTATAAAATTGTTGCTAAATTATATTTTTAACATAAACAACTTGCGCTTCATACATTGTAATATGAAGGAAAGATAATGAAACAAGCTTCATAGCAATAGATATTCTGAAGTTTTAAAATTTAAATAGCAGTTACTATATTATGTAAATAGAATTTTATTGTGGTCGTGAATAAAAATCTTAAAACAAACAAATGTTTTAATTGTCAGTTTTAAAAAAAGTACTAGGTATGTGTATCTTGTACAAATACTATACCTTAGGTATACAATATATAATATAGGTTATACAATATATTATATTAATAAAATTTACATTTTAAATGAATACAAAGTAAGAAACGAGGCACGTATTTAGGTATTTAATATATTATTAACGAAACAAACAATTTGTCTATTTATTACATTTTTAGTGTTAAGTACTCCACATTGAAAACCAGTTTCAAGGAGGTCACGACACTGGTCGTATTGCAATTGAAAAGAACTAGTAAACAAGGGTTTACTTGTTTAGTTTCTTTTTAGGAAAATAAGATCGTCGTAACTTAAAATTTTAAAATCATCGTCACTGATGACGCGGAATAAAATAATTTACCAGGACTGTCGGTTTATTTTACATTACTGATTAGTTTACGCAAAACTTATTACTTATAAACTGTTCAACTTACACCAGCTTCACGCTGTATCCCGCACACATCAGGGAAGACAGAGGGAACCTAGTGTTAAGACATTCCGGTCCTCAACTTCCGCCGAATTCTGGGCGCATTGCGTGTTAAGTGGTGGAACTCAACGCCGCGCTTTACCTTGACACTAAAGCGAAGAAATTAGAATATTAAATATTTATTTTCCGCGATTGGGAATCGAACCCTACAACCTGTCGCGTTTACAGTCACACTGTGACCCTGCGCCATGTCTGGCCTCAATATTCATCTTACACGGATTTCATAAAATCGGTTCAAGTTGAAAACGGTCAGGGAGTAAGTATTAACTTAATAGTTCGTAAGTGTAATTTTATTTTAGGATTACTAAGAATAATGAATGAAGGAACATCAAAATAATTCCATATTTTTTTTATAACTAGAGGCTCAAAACGAGGTTTTGCTTTACGCTTGAACTTATTGTTACATTATAGCTAAAGTACAATGCACAATACAATTTTTTTACATAAACTGTAGCGTATGTGATATTCTGATGTATAAGCTAGTTAATAATAAGTATTACTATAGTTTCATCAAAATTAGTTCAGTAGTTTTTATATGCATAGCAGCAGTGGAAGATGTTGGAGAAGGCCTATGCCAATAAACACACACAGATAAGAGATCAATTATAGTGTGCAACAGAGTCGTTTGATCCTAGAAAACTTGTATTCTTATTTGGGAATAAAAGGCTTATTCAATTCAATATATAATAAATTAAAATCTATTTGTCGCTACACACATGTTTGCAAAATCTATTATCTTAAAATAATCTTATTTCACAATTTTTATGGAATTGACATAAGTACGTCAAGATAGATTAAGGTTATTTAGGTAAAATTGTGTCGCTTGTTTGAAAAACAAGTCTTCTCTATATAAAAAAAAACTGTAAGTGCCCAATGCTGTTTGTAATTGTCGTCTGAAATTATTTTTGTTTACCAAATGTGATACATGATATTAATTAGCTATTATTTAATAAAAAGTTTTTATACTTCTGTTACAAAATGATCAATGTAATTTTTATTATGACAATTAAAATTTAGATATATATTATAAATAGAAGAAAAATAAGGAAAACTGACCCCACAACCACGTGGGGCAAATAGCTAGGAAGAGAGAGGGGTTGTTAATTCTCAAATATCAATAAGTTGTCCAGAACAACAACCGCACGGGTAGAAAACATTTATATCAAAATTTTTGAATTTTGGATTGATAAGTAAACAATTTTGTAATTTCTGAAGCAATTCTTTTACACGAAGTAAATCTTTGTGTCTAGATTGTTGTTTAAAGTAAGGTGCTAATTGTTCATCTGTAGCTAATCTCAAAAGCAATTCGCTGAGTTCGTCTAAATGCCTCTCCAGTTTATCACATTCTGTTTGAAAAATTTTTAGTTGATTACTTCTCTCTTCTTCTCGTTTTTTCAATAAACTTCTTTGCTGTTGATAGAGAGCTACATACTCACATATTGTGTCTGTTTCGTTTTGCAATTGTAAAATTATATGTTCAAGCCTATGTTTCTCATCTGACAAGTTGGCAACTTCGTCCATTATATTCAAAAACCGTTCCTGAAGCTTTATCATAGCATCTTCCTTTTGTATGTATATATCATCTATAGATTTTGTTCTGGATTCTGTTGAAATTTGCTGAAATTTCAATTGTGACAACTCTTCTTCACATTCTGGTTTGTGATCACAATAGTTATGGTTTTCTTCATGTGACAATTCACAATTATCTGTTGACGTTGGGTCTAAGTATGATTTTATTTCCTTATCATCATGAAGACATTTTTCATATTCTTCTTCTTTGATTCGATACTCATTTTGCAATCTTATCATTTCATCATCTTTAGCTTTTAATTTATTTTGCAAATTTTTTAGATTTTCTTCAACTTCAGCAAATTTTAGAGCTAACCCTTTATTGAGCTGCTTTTCATGTGTCAACATTTCAGTCAGTTCCAGTTTATCTTTTCCCTGAAAACAAATAATTTTGAAATTACTTCTCATCATTTTACTCTAAAACATGATACTAGTATCATGGATATAAGTAGTTATTTCCTCTTCCTCCTTATGCAAAAATGTAATTAATATATATAAAAACAAACCATTTTGACTATAATTTGTTCCAGTTCTTCTATATTAAGTTTTAATTTTTTATTCTGTTCTGTTGCCCTTTGTGCAGCTAATTTATCACTACTTATATCTGCAGAAAGTTTTGTAATATCAACATTGTCATGATTACAAATATTTTCATTAGAAGTGATGTTATCTTTTTCTTGTTGTAGAATTTGGATTTTTTTAACAACTTCTGCATATTGTGTTTGTAACTGATTGTATTTACTATTACTTTCCTCAAGTTGGTCCTGAAATATGTTAATAAATAAAAATACCTACAAATAAAGGGTAAAACAAGTGGATTGTACATAATTATTAGTAGTATAGTAATTATTAGTGTATTTTTGTACTTTTAATAAAATAAAAGATATTTTTTAATATTCAGGTATTCAGGAAGTCAAACTAAATTAGTCGACAAACTTCCAACGACTTTAACCTATATTGTATTGTCCGAATTTTAACCGTTTTCGAGATGTCAGCTGTATAAAGATTTTTTGTCTTATAAATCGATAAACGCCCGCTGCACGCACGAAAAAGCATATCTCATAGTCACGTTCCGCCTGAGGCGAGCGTGTAAGCGAGAGCGCGGAGCAAGCGATAGATAGGCACGTTCGGCCTAAGCCTTCGGCTTGTGACGCGTCTAAACTCACATTTGTAAGTAAATAGGACTAAGTAAAACAATATTAGAAATAACGAGTGCAAAAAAATGTCAATTTATCGAAAAAAAAATATGTTATTTTCAAAAGAACTCCTTTGTATTATACAAAATAATAATAATTCACTTAAATTTATTAAAGTATGCAATTTTTCATCAATGTTTTCTTTTAATGTTGACACGTAAAATTATCGTCTATAAATCGATTTTATTCAGTTTATTTATACAGTTATTTCCGAATTACTCGTACAATAAAATGTTCAAGAAAAAATATTTTGCGGGTTTTTCATCAATATTTGGTGTATTTTCTGATATATAGCCAATTTAATCATGTACCTTACATAACGCTGCCTAAATATATATAAAAGGACAAGTTGCTCACTGATTGAGGTAAGACGCACATACAGCCGTAACCGATGATGGTAGAAACGTGAAATTTGGACAATGTTTATTTTTGTAATCTTCAACCACTTGAAGGGATTTTAAAAAAATTTAACTCTTAAGGTATGGAAAAGGGGTTGAAAGTTTGTCTCGATTCTTTTTTAAATCAGCTACTATTATTATAAAATTTGAAATTTAGACTCTTAAAAATATTTCATTGAACACGTGTTTCATGGTTTATTCGAATTCCCCTAAGAGCACAAATAAGCAGGCGAAGCTGCGCGCGTCCGCTAGTTTTTTATAAGGTTACAAAATTTTTTACGTCAAAAATTTGTAACAACTTGTAACTTTCAATTAGTGTGTTCTCAAAGTTTAATACAAAAAATATTAGACAAAATATTTAAAAAACACCTTACTTTTCCATTTAATAAGAAATAAATGTTATTTTAATTATTAATTTAAGATAATGTAAGTTGAATGGCAGTACGCGCTTTTGCCTTGGTACTAAAGAGAAGAAATTAAAATTATAATTTTTTCCACCAAGTGGGAATTGAAACCACAAGTTTTGTGTTACAGTCACACACCTGCAACACAAAGGCACACATACAGAGGAATATCAGTATCAGTAATAAATGAATAATAATAAGAATTTATGCATTCAGGTAACAAATAAAAACATGGACTCCCATTAGTTTTATGTTTAAGAAAAGGTAAAATATTTAAACCTATATAATATTTAATTTGTGTTATAAAATAAAATTTACCCACTTTAATTTCTTGATAATCGTTTTCAATACTAGATGCAACATTTACATTACACATCTCAGTCTTGCTTTTTATATCATAGTTTTGCAAGCGTATTTCCATATCACTTATTTGGTCAATTAAGCTGCTTTCTCTGTTATATAAATTATCTAAATCTTTAGTAAGATTTTCACTTTTGAACATTTCAGATTTTAGTTGTTCATTTAATTCATAAACATAATGTTCATAATGGGACTGTATTTGGTCTCTTTCTTTCTGCAATGCTTCAATTTTTTGCTCTAAATTGATAATATTTTGCAATAAGCCACTATTTTCCTGTGAAGTTTTATTTTCTTGCCTTATATTTACTGGAGAATCATTTGTTAATTGTTGAATTTGAAGCTGCAATAGATCTAATTGGTTCTGATAAGTGAATATTTGATTCTGAAGCTGTGCATTTTCAAATTCTTTGGAAGTTAGCATTGATTTTGTAAATTCAAGCTGTTCAGATAAATTATTATTTTCGTCCTTTAAAGATTGATTTAAAATGGTTATTTGTTTTGAAGATTCATTTTTATGATTAATTTCTTCAAGTGCAGTAGAATATTTATTTGAAATATCTGTGACATCAGATTGTAAAGATGTCAATTTTTGCTTACAGATGTTATGATTTGTTACTTCTAAGCCATGTAAGTATTCAAGATGTGCTAATTTTCCATTTAAGTCATTAATTTGTATTTCAAGATTAGTTCTATTTGAAATTAAAATTTCAGCAATGTTAATGTCAGATTTTACACTGAACTCATTTAAATTTTTGTTGTGGTACGAATATTCAGTTTCACCATTGGAAGAAGAACTGTGATCTTCATTGACCTTATCAGTATTTTTTTGCATATTATCGTTTACAGATTCTTCTACATTGATTGTATGACTTAATTGAGCAGTTACTTCGCCTTTGTGACTCATTGTAGATCTCTTTTCTTGGTGATCTCTTAACTATAACGAAAAGATACAATTTTTCTTGTAAAAAGTCAATTCAAAAATAAACAGCTAAGTAACAAAACTAAACTAAACTCAAAGTGTTTGCCTTACCTTTTTACGAGCTTTTGCCAGTTTTTCAGCTCTTTCATCCATAGTGCTCGAAACCTTTTGTAATAAAACAACTAATGGAAAATATAATAAAATATGTTAGTTAGTTATATTGCTATAATTCACTCGGTACACAGTTTACACTTTACAAATCACAATCAGAAAATTGACATTTGATATTTGACAAGGACAACTCACAATTATATTTTTTTTCTCTATTACAAAAGTCGAAAGTCTTAAGTATTTCTATATACAGCTACGTCCTCAATTTTTTAAATAATAATTGGTACTACTATACATAATGAAATGATTTTTATAATATACCGTACCATATGTATTATATTATAAAAAACATTTAATTATAGTAGTAACAAGTTTTTTATACTCGACATTATTCTCTATTATTCAAGTGGATACATAAATTTAAAAATAAGTATAGATAGACCATCTACTGGAACTAAACTTACAAATACATAAAAATATATACAGGTATAGTTATGGTAAAATCTATGGCCTGTAGTCTACTGTCAGTGTCAACTGCCAAGTTCTCATCTTCTCACTTTCAAGTTTCAGTATCAGTATAATACAAGGAACATATACTAGAAGAAGCGTAACTTCCATACAAAAAATTTTGCCAATAGCTTTACACGCTTATACTACTAGCGCCGCATTTTATAGCACCAAACTTTTTCGGAAAAGCGGGAATATTCAAATTCAAAAGCATAATTACTAGTACGCAGTATTGAGGTAATTTTAATTGCAATTAACAATTAAATATTAATAATAAAACATTTGTCTGTACGTAAATCAAAATTACCAATTAATTTTGATTGATCATAATAAACAATCAATTGTGTTTTCCGTACAAACAAAATATGTTAAATTGTTAATATTTAATTGTCAATTACAATTAAAATTACCCCAATACTGTAATAAAAATTTATCTATTGTTAAATTATAATGATACTGGTAAGTATATTATTAAAAGAACATAAATATGTAAAAATGTTTTATTTTATATCAAACATTAATTACAAATGGCTGTTTCACATTTCTAATGATTTATTATACACTGAACTGGGAATTCTTCTCGAGGGGTCCATCAGTAGCGGCCTGCAAGTTTATATATAGTTGTATAAAGGAACAATAAGCCGTAATAACCACAGTAATGATTTGGTTAAGTTAATACAAGTTTGCTTAATGAAATCGATTTTTTAAAATAAACTTATAATTTATTCCTTTTCTAAACAAATAAAATCTACACATGTTTTAAAAATACTCACGGGAGAGAATGTGGAGTTATTGCAACAAGACATCCAACTCTTCTGGTGCTATTGTTTCTGCTGGGTTGTCGATCATAGGGGACTTTTCCGCGCCATTGAGGACATCAGCGTGCAGAGCAGAGTGATTTGGTGTTATGTAAAAAAGATACAAATTTAATTAAACATTGAAATATATTATCAACTAACACAACATATTTGAAATTTAGGTTATTAAACATCCAATTTAAAAATAGTCTAAATACTTACTTAACAGTCTAATAACTTAACTGCAGGAAATGCCGTTTCCGCTCTGAAGTTTCCTGCAGCTTCTTCTTGTTCAGATTCTGAAGTGTCCTCTCCCTGGGGTCGTGTCATCTATATCCATTTCTTCTTAACCTATTATGGATTAAATACCAAGTTAATAGAATAATAATTATGTGTGTTGGTTTACGGTAAAGTTTAAAATAATTTGTTTTTTGATTACCTTGCTCTGGAACAGGCTGTTCTTCGGTTTTTTTGATCTCTCGAAGGGGAGTAGCTTTAGCTCCGCCCTACGAATTTAGATTTTTTTATTGTATTTAGTAAAAAGCAAATAAATTTAAAATTGAATATTAACACACATGCATACTTTTTATTTGTTTCTGAAAATTTTTAATTTCCTAACTAAAACTTTCTGTTTGTCATCTTTAATCATTTCTCTATTTTTTAAAGTTATATATCTGTTTAAACATATATGAAATGTACAGTTTTTTATATGCTCTATATTTGTATTTAAATGATCTCTACAATTATAGAGAAAATCAAAGTTAAATTGATTAAGAGATAGTAACATGTTCTTTTTTAGATGTGGTTTCCATGCTGATACATTTAAATATTTATTTATAATTGTAGCTAAAGCTTGAACACTTATTACAAAATTTTCGTTGACATAATTTAAAGAGGTTGAGGTGTTAAGGTTAGTTTCATATTCTTTAAGGCCTGTAAATATATGAATGGCATTTTCAGAAACTGTAAGCAAAGCATTTTTACAATGTACACAGTTCTTATTCTTTAGTTTTTTAAAAATGAAGCCACAAACATATGCACAAGCTTGAGACTCTGGTGTCACCTTCTCTACTTCGTCAACTGCTCCAGCTGCCACCTTTCCAAAATCAATGTCATACTCAATGTCAGTCATATCGTCAAATTTTTCTATGATAGATTCTTCTTCTGTAAGGAAACTAATTAAATTGTCAGCAATTTGAGCAGTATAATTTTCGCAATTTGTCTTTTGTCCTGAATGTCGCAAGTTGCTGACAATAGCCGTTTTTATCCCTGGAAATCGTTGGGCTCTCTTGGTGTGCTCATGCTTACTGACCTTTTTAACCATATCTTGAACACTGGTAAGATGCCGCATCAGTGGCGGCTTAGCTTTATTACCCCTATTTACAAGGGAAGGGGCAGTGTTCAAGATTGTGGTAGTTATAGGGGCATTAAGCTTATGAGTCATACCATGAAGCTCTTCGAGCGCATGATCGACCTCAGGCTCCGCCGAGAGTGTATCTCTGAGTCTCAATATGGATTTCAGCCAGGATCGGGCACCATGGACGCCATTTTCGCCCTCAGAACTTTGATGGAGGCATACAGGGAAAAAAGGAGAGCTCTGCATGTGGCCTTTTTAGATCTGCAGAAGGCCTTTGACTGTGTGCCTCGTCAGTGTATCTGGTGGGCATTGCGATCCAAAGGGATCCCTGAGGCCTATATTGAGATTATCAGAGACATGTACCACGATTCCGCTTCTATGGTTAGGACTGCTGTTGGCGACACCGGGTTGCGGGAGCCAGGACTCGAGCACCATCTTTATAGGTCCTGAGCCAGCCGTAAAGTCGGAGAAGTTCAGGTACCTTGGATCCGTTATGCACGAGTCTGGAGGCATCGATCACGATGTCCATGGCCGGATAAGCGCTGCCTGGGCCAAATGGCGGGAGGTCACTGGTGTGGTCTGCGACCGCATACCGCCCAAGCTCACGGGGCTGATATATAAGAGCATCGTCCGACCGGTTCTTTTATACGGCAGCGAATGTTGACCAGCACTATCTCGGCACACTCAGGAGCTTCACGTCACGGAAATGAAGATGCTGAGGTGGATGTGCGGCGTAACGCGGTCTGACCGCATACGCAACACATTCATTCGAGGTAGTCTTGGGGTCCGTGACGTAGCGGATAAGCTCCAAGAGCGTCGCTTGAGATGGTTTGGCCACGTTACGCGCCGGCCTAAGAACTATGTCGGACGCAAGTGCCTTGGTATACCAGTTCCTGGGACGCGACCTCCCGGACGCCCAAGTTGGATGTCGTGATGCAGGACATGAGAGCCAATGGTCTAACCACCGAGGACGCAAAAGATCGTGCAAAATGGAGTAGTTTGACTAGGAAGGCAGACCCTGGTAATAGCCGGGATTAATGCCAGGAAGAAGAAGAAGAAGCCGTTTTTATCCCTGCAATAAATTGTTGTATCGTCAGATTTGTATTTGACCCACAGTTATACCTGACGCATGCAAAGAAATTTTCTAAGGGATCTTGATTTAAACGACGGGTGGAAACATAAATTTTTTTAAGATTATCATACAGTTTTTCAATTGCGTTAAGTGTGTGTATCCAGCCTTCTTGGGAAGGAGGCATGGTACGATTGTTAAGAAATTTCATTGAAGAACTAAATTTCCTCATTTCAAAAAATAAAGCTAAATGAGGGCTTGTTTTGGTCATAATAGTTGAATATTTTTTTCCTCGTCGCAAGCCCGCGGTGTCAGCATTAACACTATCAAATAAATTATCAATTTTTTTTAATAATGTTGCTGTAGCGTGAGCTTCAGAGGGAAGCTCATCTGCAATAAAAAAAAACATATTAAAATTAGTATTGCTGCATGTTATATAATAATATTCGTTATTGCATTTAACATAAAAAAATACATTTACACAACAGAAACATACACATAAATAAATACATACAATTAAACATAAATATTACATATATATATATCTATGCATACACATTTTTACATTTACATATACCATAAAAGCATAAAAGCATAACCTAAATATAATATGAAGGATATATAGTTATTTTTGTTTTAGATATTTTTTTTACAATTTTTTGCTATTTTTTTATATTATATATTAAATTAATATAATAAGAAATAGATTATTTAATGAACTAATTACAATTATATTATATTTCTTTCTTAAATATTTCCGATATATAGAGGGTAGCTCTCTTTTCTATACTAGAATAAATATTAGAGACATGTGTAATAAGTAATTGTTATATGGATGTACCATGGTTGTTTCTCAATAGATAATGAGAATACTCACTGGATGCAATTTTTGCCAAAATCCCAGCAGCAACAGAGTGGCTAAATATTTGTGCAGCAAGTTGTACCCTCATCTGCTGTTTTAAATTTGGATGTAAATGATTTTCGGTCAGAGCAGGAGCAAAGACAAAGTTAGCATTATTTTTGTCTAATTTATAAAATGCCTCAATGTGACTCCATTTTGCAACACCTTTAACAAAACAATTTTTATATATAATAAATTAAAAATGCTTATTCCATAAAATGTGCTACAATGTACAGACTATATAAATGGTCTGGGCGAGTAGTTTGCAATACACTTGATAAATGTGACAATTAACAGTATAATTATAGAGTGGATAAAAACAACAAAACTATAATCTAAAAAATAATACTGAAATCTATTATAAGTAAGCAAAATAAAAATAATGTGCTTACCCTTTACAGGGTTTTCATTATTTTGAATATCAGTACTGCACTCATTATCATGCTTCATGAACAAATTTCTTGTACATTTAAGCAAATGTGGTGGATCTAAAATTGATACAATTTCTCGTCCATACAAAGAAAAGAATGGCTCCTGTGTTGTAGCTCCTAATGTTTTAAGAACTTTTAAATTAACTGTGGATAAGTCACATACTGTTGCAACTACATTCATGTGTGCATCGAAGCATTCTTTCAGCACCTGAAAAAAAAAAGTTTAACACTAGTGAAGTCAAAAAAATTAAATTAATCTTTTAAAATAGTTAATAAATTTACCTCTTTTAAAATCACAGTCAACCTATCTGCATTTAAGGTGTTTGAAAAATAAAAAGCAATAGGCTGCTTCCATTTTCTTTTAATTCCAGAAAGCATAAATACAAGGGCTTTGGTAGCAACTCCAATACTTTTGCCATGGTGACCGTGGTCTTGAAAGCCCTGAACTTCATCTTGTTGAGAATTATAATACAGATGTTTTTTAATGGATATTTCATCAAATGACAAAATACAAATGTTGTTCTCATCACTATAGTTTTGAGCCATTTTTTTTAAAGCAGAAAATATGTGTCCATTTATTCCTGGTTTCAAGGGCAATCTATTCAGAAGTTTATTCAGACTACTTTGGCATGGCAGAGCAAAAATTCTTCTTAAAAGTCTATAACACGCTGGTGATCGTTTATAAATAACCAAAGCCATGATTTTTTTGGTTTAGAGAATATCTTCTACCTCTCGGTTTTTTTGGCCAATTTTTTATTTGACTTTGCAATAATATGGCAAAACTATGACTCATATTTAAATTGCACAGCTTCTGCACATTTTCTTCTTCTGTTAATGTTTTTATAACATTTTTAATTTTCTTACTTTTTAATGTTTTCCTTAATCTCATAATTTCTTTTATTCTCTTTTGGCATATATTGTATAGTTTCAATTCTTTGGGGCTCATGTCACTAATTTTACTCACGGTCGAGGATCTGAGCATTCCTTTCCTTTTTTAGGAGAAGAGTGGGGAACTGAATGTGTTTCTATTGATTTTGGGGTTACCGCTGCATAATCATCATTCTGAAACACAAACAGTTTTGTATACTTTTACCAAAAAAATAATATAATAAAATACTTAATAAAATACATTTACTTTTGTTGTTGGTTTAGGTGTAGTTATAATTATGTCTCTGGGTTGTTGAAGAAAATAATTTGTTGTAATTTGCGCATTGAGCTCATTCACATTTTCAATTTGTGTCAAAGGAATTCTAGAGGTTGAAGGCTTCTGTTCCATCATTTTATTTGTCTGATTGTCAATCTGCAAAAATATAGACAACATAAAGTCTAGTTAGTCAATGGCTAACAATATATTATTTAGTTGCAATAAAAAACTAAACCTGATTTTTTTTTCATTCATAGGTAAATCATGCTGCTCAACTAAGGTTGGCACAGCATACGTGATCAGTCTTTGTTTTCCAATAACATGAAACTGAGATGTACTAAAATGTCTCGCACATAGGACTTTATTGGAATTATATGTAGATTGTAATGATTCTATAGAAATAAAATCTTTATTAGGGCAACAAAATTTGGCCCAAGCTTGTGCTCTAAAAATATAAAATAAATTTATTGATCTTTTTTTTAATAAATAAAAAATCAAACCGATGATGGTGGGGAACCACCATCATAAATTTAGTCAAAATACTTCTAATAAATTGTATTATTTGACAGTATCTTATTTTAGTATTATAATATTCTTAACGATAAAATTTAGAATAATACAATAAATGTATAATTTTAAGATACTATCAAGCGCATGATCGACCTCAGGCTCCGCCGAGAGTGTACTATCTCTGAGTCTCAATATGGATTTCAGCCAGGATCGGGCACCATGGACGCCATTTTCGCCCTCAGAACTTTGATGGAGGCATACAGGGAAAAAAGGAGAGCTCTGCATGTGGCCTTTTTAGATCTGCAGAAGGCCTTTGACTGTGTGCCTCGTCAGTGTATCTGGTGGGCATTGCGATCCAAAGGGATCCCTGAGGCCTATATTGAGATTATCAGAGACATGTACCACGATTCCGCTTCTATGGTTAGGACTGCTGTTGGCGACACTAGACCCTTCCCGATTACAGTGGGGGTTCACCAGGGCTCGGCTCTTAGTCCGTTCTTATTCAATGTAGTGCTCGATACTGTCTCGACTCACATCCAGGACCAGCCTCCATGGCTGATGATGTATGCCGACGACATAGCACTCATTGCCGAGAACCGACTGACGCTGGAGCGTAAAGTGAACCTCTGGAAGGGTACGCTTGAGAACGGCGGTCTTAAACTAAATGTGTCGAAGACAGAGTACATGGCCTGCGGGAGCCGGGACTCGAGCACCATCCTTATAGGTCCTGAGCCAGCCGTTAAGTCGGAGAAGTTCAGGTACCTTGGATCCGTTATGCACGAGTCTGGAGGCATCGATCACGATGTCCAAGGGCGGATAAGCGCTGCCTGGGCCAAATGGCGGGAGGTCACTGGTGTGGTCTGCGACCGCAGAATACCGCCCAAGCTCAAGGGGCTGATATACAAGAGCATCATCCGACCGGTTCTTTTATACGGCAGCGAATGTTGGCCGGCACTATCTCGGCACTTTCAGGAGCTTCACGTCACGGAAATGAAGATGCTGAGGTGGATGTGCGGCGTAACGCGGTCTGACCGCACACGCAACACATTCATTCGAGGTAGTCTTGGGGTCCGTGACGTAGCGGATAAGCTCCAAGAGCGCCGCCTGAGATGGTTTGGCCACGTTACGCGCCGGCCTAAGAACTATGTCGGATGCAAGTGCCTTGCTATATCAGTTCCTGGAGTGAGACCTCCTGGACGCCCAAGGAAGCGCTGGCTGGATGTCGTGATGCAGGACATGAGAGCCAATGGTCTAACCACCGAGGACGCAAAAGACCGTGCAAAGTGGAGTAGGTTGAGTAGGAGGGCATACCCTGGCAATAGCCGGGATTAATGCCAGGAGGAAGAAGATGCACAAGGATGTGGTAACAGTTGACAAAGGCCTTACTCCTCTTTCCTTGGGCAAAGAGAACTGGCGTCGGCCTGTAGTATTTACTACTTCTGATCGCATGGCTGTATGGAAGAGCAAGGAGCTGCATGGTAGATTCCATAGAGCCCTAGTGGGCCAGGACGTGGATACTGCTTTTTTTTTTTAATCTGTTTTTATTTAGGGACTTTTTAAGTACAAAGGATACAAAAATGTCAGTCCCATCGTTCCCTTAAAACGTAACTAATTTACAAAATACTTACTTGCTAAAGTAAATTTTAAACTTATTTATTAAATACACTATTTAACCTTAAACTTATACAACCATCTAGCTACAACAGAATTTGGTTTAGACAGCAGACATTGAAAAATACCCAAATCCAATGTATTTATGTTGAAACGACAACATAATTTTCTACGAGCCTCGGCATTGAGAACACATTCCACCAAGAAATGGTGTACATCTTCATCTATTCCACACAATTCACATTTTGGAGACGTTACTTTTTTCATGAGAAAACCAAATTTTCTTAGTGGCATATGACCAGAACGAAGCCTAAGACCCATAACAATTTGTTGGCGCGTCATTTTTTTTTCCGCAAACCACGGGATATGAGGAAGCTTGTTCTGAATAACTTTATACCATATTCCTTTACTTTTCGACCTTTCATCAAAATACTCTGTCCAAATTTCTCTCAAATTATTTTTGTACTTGATTAAAATTTCAGAAAAATCTGGTAAAATATTTAAATTTTCTCCTTCGACTAATGCCTTTCGTGCTAATTTGTCAGCTTGCTCATTTACCTTTATTCCAAGGTGGGAAGGAACCCACTGGAGTTTTACAACAATACCTTTGTGGAGTAACTTGATTACCTCGTTTAATAACTTATATGCAACTGGTACACCTCTATTGCCTTTAATACATTTATCTAAATGAAACAGTGCACTTTTACTATCAGAGAAGACAACAACCTTATTTACAATTAAAACTAGAAACATGAGTAAGTGCCATAAATATAGCAGTAAGTTCAACTGACATTATAGTGATATTATTTTCAATTTTAAACATCCTGCCAACTACACCATTTGCATCAAAAAAGGAACATCCCACATTAGAATTAACTTTAGAGCCATCAGTGAAAATGCAATACCAACCTACATAATCTTGATTAATTTCGTGAATAATTTCATATTTTGCCATATTAAGGTCCAATTTTTTTTTGAAGTCTTTATACAACTTAAATCCGTTTTAATTATATTTTTACTATCTATATTAGACATCCAAGTATCTAAGCTAAACATATCCAATAGGGATGAGGAGCTAATATTTTCTACTTTTTATATTTTTGGTATAGGCATGATAATAGCGGTTTCTTTTTCCTAGTCCAATATCTTTTATTGAACAGTAGATTTAACTGAGAAATACATTTTATAGTTTCATTCCTACTCAATGATTCACACTTTAAACTATATTTTATACCTAAATAACGTCTCCTCACAAAGAGGGGAGGAATGCAAAGGTCACTTTCCATGACATGTATTGGTGTAGATCTTATATATCCACCAATAACCCTCATAGCTATATTCTGTATTCTATCTAATTTAATTAAATGTGTATTGGCACTATTATCATATAAAAAAGACCCATAGTCTATTCTACTTCTTACTAATGCTAGATATAATCTACGAAGATGCAGAGGGTGCACTCCCCAACCTGGACCCGCTAACACCTTAAGTATTTTAATCAAATTAACAACTTTTGCACAGGTGACATCAACATGTTTGCCCCATCGAAGC
Organism: Heliconius melpomene melpomene; assembly: GCA_000313835.2. Lineage (NCBI taxonomy): Eukaryota > Metazoa > Arthropoda > Insecta > Lepidoptera > Nymphalidae > Heliconius > Heliconius melpomene. The sequence goes on along the minus strand of HE671983.1, from coordinate 10,903 downwards.
GATCTATCAAGCCATAGTCCTAAATATTTAATATTGTCTACAACTTCTAAACTAGAACCATTAATTAGAACATTTACATTCTGGTGTCTAAAGCCTGTACTAAAAATACATAACTTCGACTTTGAAGTTGAAATTTCAAGGCCTAAGTCATTTAGTAGATTTACAAAAATGTCAACAGCCACCTGTATATATAACACACTTTCTTGAATATTGTTTTGACTTGAATACAGCACAAAATCATCAGCATATTGACTAATACAAATATTTTGAATAACTTGACAAATTTCTATAGTTACCACGTTAAATAGTAAAGGTGAGAGGGGATCTCCTTGGGCAAGACCTTTGCTTGTCCATCTCTCGAAAAACAAATTATTTATATCATTTTTAATTTTAAGATGTCTTTCATTCAAAAAGGACCAGATATATTCTGCTTCATCATTATCTTGGTTACAGTTCGGGGATCTTTTCGGAGAAACTGAAGGTTTTGTCTGTGCAATTATGGACGAAGTTATCAAGACACGGAACTACCAGAGACATATTATGAAAGATGGCACTATCGACATCTGCCGGGCGTGTCATCGACCTGGGGAGTCCCTCAGACATATTGTCTCTGGTTGTTCTCATCTTGCTAATGGCGAGTATTTGCATAGACACAATCAAGTAGCCAAGATAATACACCAGCAACTTGCTCTTCAGTATGGCCTTGTAGAATTGGTGGTGCCTTACTACAGGTACAATCCCATGTCAGTTCTTGAAAATAGCTGTGAGCTTGAAAATAGCTTTGCTCTACTGGGATCGGTCTATTATTACTGACAGGTATATTGTTGCCAATAGACCTGATATAGTACTAGTAGACCGAGCGGCGCGCCGCGCAGTGATTGTTGACGTTACTATCCCACATGATGAAAATCTCGTGAAGGCCGAAAAAGAAAAACAATCTAAATATTTGGACCTAGCCCATGAGATTACCGCCATGTGGGATGTCAATGCGACTATCATTGTGCCGATAGTGGTTTCGGTTAACGGTCTAATAGCGAAAACCCTCGACCAACACCTTAAGAGGCTATCGCTTAGCTGTTGGATCAAGAACCGGATACAGAAGGCAGTATTACTTGAGACGGCACGTATTGTGCGGAGGTTCCTTTCTCTGGAGCCCTAGCCACTGATGGCTTGGACCCTTGTCCCGCTCTCGAAAGAGTGGTTTTTTTATATTTTTAAATGTATCTTTTTTCTCTATAATAATTTATATTTAAAAATGTAAAATTGATTGGCTAATTTAATAAAAGTATATGCTGTATAATTCATAATTTTAGCACCAAACACACACAGCCAAAGAATATCTATGTGTGCAGGCAAAACTTATTATATGGGAGTCGACAGACCCTGCTGTCGGTCTTTTATTTAGCTACGTCATTACGTCATACGTCACAAACTCACTACGTCGAGCAAATGTCAAACAAGCGGCGAGTGGCGACATCTGTAGAACTCTATAGTCTCTGGATATTGTCTCTATTGAGATAGGTTATAAGGAATGATCAAACAAATAAAGCACACTGTTCACGGAGCTACGCACAATTTTATGTAATATGTGAACGCTTAATAAATTTTTTCAAAAGCTTTGTGATTTTATTTCACCGTTTTATCACCTTCAATGAATCCATAAATTAAGAGTTATTTAATATATTGTTAGCGATATGCGAGCGGTATCGGTTCCCACGCGTATTAAACAAGCGCTAAGTATTTGTCTCATTTTTTAATTTAAATTAATTGGAATTAATTCCAAACGTGTTGTATTATACTGTTCAAGGGGAACAGTGGTCTTTATAGCCGCAGTATTGGCTATATAAGTATAAGTTCAATTGTAAATAATATAATGGGATACTTGCTATCCGTATTTTGTAAAAAAAAGATAGTTGTAGCCTATATCACATGTCAAATTATTATTTTTAATATTTATTACATTATTTATATCAATTAAATTGGTTTTACTATTATTTTCACCTAATGTTACATAATTACCTACTATTTATCAATATACACAACATATTATTTAAATTAAATCTAATATCATTTTCTTGTGGCAACTTCTTTATGTAAGGAAATATAGCATATAAGGTAATATAACATATATTTTTTTACAATACTTAGTTCTTTTTTAAATTTAACCCTTAAATAGACGATTTTGTTTCACGTTTGAAGAAAAAAATATTATTTGCTTAGGAAAATGATAAAAAAAATATCTAGACATGTGAATGTTATTTATAAAGTACATGGCACATTCATTGAGATTTTGCAGGTAAAATAAGAGTGGATATTGTTTTTGAAATGTATTTATTTATTCTTCATTATATTTATAAAAACAATTGCTTTTTCTCGTATCACATAAAGATACACGACATTTTGGGAATTTACATCTCTGCTGCTTATCCAGCTTAACTGCCCAATGACATGTCTAATCCAATCTGACGTCTTTCAAAGAATTTGCTTGAGCTGGTCCTCGGAAATTCTTCATTACAAGTTCTCTTTGTATGGTGCTCTCACTACACAATAGACCCAATTTACAGAGGGTTTCAGCAAGTTCTAGTCTGAATGTACCCAAATTGAGAAGTTGATCATTTCCTTTTATATTATTTACCTTCTTGAACATAACCAATGAATTTATAACTGTAAGGTCCAGGAAATGATAAAATAAGCGCATTGTCCACTTGCGCCTCTTCAATATGAAGTGATAACAACCTATAAATAAATCTAATAAGTCCATGCCTCCCATGTGGGCATTGTACTATTTGATGACTTTGGGGCATGGAATAGCAACTCTCTCTTTCTTCAAATTACCAAAACGTGTGACTGTCATGTCCAAATGGGTCTGAGAATGGTCTTATAGATGAGTGATTTATTATTGGTGGACAATTTGCTGTTTCGGCCCAGCAGCCAATGTAAGCCTTTATAACGGTTGTTGAGTTCTTCTCTTTTTTTCTTTATGTGGTATTGCCAAGTGAGCCACGATCCAGATGTATGCCCAAATATTTGACACAATCTTTATGAGGCAGTACAATGTTCTCTAATGACACAGATGGGCAATTGCCTCTTCTTAGGGTGAAAATTACTTGTGCTGACTTATGCACACTGGCCTTTATCCTCCATTTCTGGAGCCATGCTGATATATCAGCAGGTCAAGGCCTGCTTGGAGCTGCAATGATGCTGTGTCTGGATTTTCATGACTTGCAAGTATGACTGTATCATCAGCAAATGTTGCAGTAGTGCAATCATTCATGACAGGTAAGTCAGCTGTGTAGATTGTACAGAGGATGGGACCCAGTATCCCAGTAGACCCAGATCCCTGCGGAACTCCAGCTCTGATATCATACAGCTTAGAGATGGTGTCATCCTGTTTCACTTGGAACAATCTTTCTGTCAGGTATAATTTTAGTAGCATGTAGTAATTGTGGGGCAGACAATTTTTAATTTTGACCAATAGACCATCATGCCAGACACGTCAAATGCCTGCTGTACATCCTAGAACACTGCGGCACAGTGTTTCTTTTCCTCTAGAGTTCTTTTGATTTTGTCACAAACTGGGGACCTATTCTACTGTGGAATACTGTTGCCTAAACCCAAACTGGTGGTCAGGTATGGCCTTATTCTCCACTATATGTGCCTGCATTCTGTAAAGCAAAATGGAGAGTGGATCTTATGTTTTCAGTTTCTTAGCGGCATACTATTTTTTATGTGATCATTACCAAATTTGTCACTCCAGCAAGCCCTCGTGTTTGGAAATTTAATAACTTAGGTGTAAATCAGAATGCCTAGGGATTTATTTAGTATAATTTCATTTATAATTTCAGAATTGGAGATTTGTTACTGGGCTGCGTATAAGTTACTTTATTCTATGATTCTCTTTTTTATATCTGATGTAAAATAAAATGAAAAAAAATCATATGGCGTGTTACAAGACATCAGTGCTTCCATTATCTGAGTTTTTCCCCTAAAAATAAGACTGTCTTTATCAGTTTCGTTTTCGCCAAACCAGATGTCGTCTAGAAATCCTTTGTGAACTACTTTGGGGTGCTGCTTCTTCAGCTTCCAACATAGCGAGGGTCTGGCATATTTTCATCGTTATCGATTACGAGAGGGGGATCAGTATCCACTTCATCAGGCTGGGCATTCTCGCCTTCATCACTATTTTCAAGGTCTCGGAGAACATCTCGAGCTGTTTGATAATAGTGACCTTCATCCTCTACTTCGGAGTCTGACCCGTCTAAGCCATCCACTGAATCTTCAAGAGTTTCTAAATACTAGTAATCGCGGCATGCTGAAATGCAAAATAAGAATCCTTCACCAAACATGCATTTATTAGCAGGCAATGGGCATTGTAGGTTTCCTACAACATACCAGATTTGACCCTATTCGACAGTAGCATCAAGTGATTTTCAATGTTTTACAATATGAACATGTAATTGAAGATACAGCTACAAAACTTAGTTTCGCGCCACTAGAAGAGTTTTCTTCAAACTTCAGTGACATTTGACATTAACTTATTTTCAATTAGTGTTACCGATCGGTAGTGGACTATCTATAGGCTATCGGTATTCTATCGATAGTTGTCCGATAGAAGGACTATCGATATTATAATCGATAGTATCGTATCTCCCAGCCAGAAAAGTATCAATACAATCGATAGTATCGATACTATCGTTTCTTAGAAATTCAATATTATCGATATTTTTGTGACTGGAAGATACAACACTATCGATAATGTCGATAGTATTGCACCTGTCCGATAGTATTGTACCCTTTTGAACTATTGATAGTTTCGATACTATCTATTTAATCGATACTATCGATCGCATGGGCTTTTTAGATTAAAACTATCGATTGTGAAACTATCGATAGTTTGGCAACGCTATTCTTAATGCTTATAAACATTGGATAGTGCCAACATTAAAAAATTACAAAATTCGTTCAGAAATAAGAACTAGTTGTCAAAATAACAAAAATTAAAAGAAGGTCAATTTTATCTATTTAAACTTTATATTAGGGTATTAAAGTCCAAATTGACTTTTAAGTAGATATTAATACGAATCTTTTGTATGTGAATATAGAAAAGTCATGGTTTTGGACCTTTTCTGGTATTTTTTATTTTTTCTGTCCGTTAGAACCATCCTCGTACTTCAAGGAATATTATAAAAAAGAATTAGCGAAATCGGTTCAGCTGCTCTCGAGATTTGCGCTTAGTAACACATTCAGCGATAATTTTTATAAAAAAGAAGATATTTCGTATATTTTATTGATATTATAAAATTACTTTTGCCTCGTTCCAGAGTGAGGTAATGAAAATATTAAATATT
>HE671982.1:0-21795 GCA_000313835.2 Heliconius melpomene melpomene | reverse complement strand
TTACTGAAGCATGTAAAGAAGCAGTGTATTTGCGAAATCTACAATATGAAATAACACATAAATTGTACAGTATTGATCTTTCTAATGATAATCAAAGTTGCTCTAAAGTTAACTGTGAATCCAATTTTCCACAAGAGAACCAAACACATTGACATTAAATATCATTATTGTAGAGAATGTGTAGCAAACAATATTGTGAATGTCAAGTATTTGCCAACTGCTGAAATGCCTGCAGATTTATTTACTAAAAGTTTATGTTCCATTAAACATTATAAATTTCTAGAAAGGTTGGGTGTACAAATTGTTTAATGGTTTAGTGTATTTGTATTATTAGATATAGTGGGGGTGTTGTAATGATATCTAAAATAAAAAGAAAAATAAATAAACAAGTGACTGTTTATTAGCTGTCATTGAAAAGAGACGTTGTTTTATTATATACTTAATACAAAAAAACCGTTTAAAAAATAGGACAAATTGTGTGTACGGAGAAAGTCATCATTTATATTACCAGACTAGTTTTGACGCGTGTAACTTCACGCTGTATCCCGCACGTAGAAGGTGACGCAGAGGGAACTTGGAAACCTAGTGTTAAGACACTCCGTTCCCATTAAAATACTTCCGTTCCCCACTTTCCGCCCAATTCTAAAAGCATTGTGATTTGAGTGGCGGAACATAACGAGGCACTTTCCCCAACACAAGATTGAAGAAAATTGACATATTTAATTTCCTCGAATAGGAATCGAACCCAATACGCTTCACGACTTCGCGTCACACGCTTGTGCCCCTGAAATAGCTAATTTCAGTAAATTTCATAGAAAGCATTCGTGGATGTCAGACTACCGGAAGTATGTTAGGTCGCATTAGCGAGGCCGACGGTTTCATTCCTGGCGTGTGTCGAGCTGTCGGTATTAGATTTACGTCCACATCCGGTCACCGATCTGTTCGTAGGTACGTTACATGTAATATTTGCGATATCTACGGAACATTCATCGCGCTTGGTGAATTTCAAATTTAAACTATATTTGAATTTTCAATAAATGTCATAAGATTTAGGCTACTAATTAGGAGGTAGTATTGCTAACGTCAGATTATATAGTTAGAAATTTTCTAATTAATAATTAATTAGAAGTGTCTAAAGCAATTATGAACTTGAAATTATGAAATTGAATTTGAATTTGAATTGTAAAGTGTAAGTAGCCTATGCGTTATTCTGATTCTATAAGTTATATTACTTAAACGTTTCATCTTAATCTGTTCAGTATTTTTTGCGTGAAAGACCATTTTATTTTGTGGAAGGTTGTGAGTATGGACCACTCACAACTTCCACAAAATAAAATAGTAGGAAAGAAGAAGATTGGAAGAGAAGCTCAGTAAGCGGTAGATAAGCGATGCAGTATTCCTTCTTCTCAACTATCTCACAGACACATTGTCCGTTGATTGGTACGAGTATACGAGTATATACAAAAGGAATAAAAATATTAAAAAAAGTAGTGGGCCCGGACGCGGCTACGCCCGCGATAATATAAGCCTAAATAACTAAAATAAGTTAAAAAATAATAATAAGTGGAGATTTATTATTAGAAAAAATATCTGAGTAACCGAAATGAGCAAACAAAAGAAGCAAAAGTACTTAAAATTTGCCGTGCGCGCGTCCTAAACATTTTTCTATATTAAATAATTATTAATTTTTGCGAACAATATTAAATAAAATCCCAAATGATTAAAATTACGATATTTTAAGTGCATAATATTGGTATGGATAACCAAACTGAGATAAATTAATTATAAGCAGCAAATAATTACATAAAAAATAATAGTAATTCGAAAATATATAAAAATTTACAAAATCATCAGTCATCTGCCCGTTTGCGTCGGTCATACTATACCACTCGTAGGCTAGGTCATTTGGAATCAGTGACATCTTAATTATTTATTAGAATGTAATACAGTAAACTATAATTTCAATCTAGATGAAATGCTAAAAGTGACTATTATATTTATTTTCATAAGGATGAATATCAAATTATAGAAATCATCTATTTTTTGTTAATGTATACAAATCTATATCGGCGCGCGCCATGTATGCATTAAGCAAACTCACTTTGGGTGACGTTTTCTTAAAACATCAAACTTTGCAAGCCGTTGCTTAGCAACGCGTAGCGACGATTGCTATTAACATGGCGGAATAAATTGCTTGTCAAATTAATTATTTTAATATATTGGTATATATCGAAAATACTACAAATTTGAGAAAAAAAAAGTATCATATGTTCATCCCGGGACCCTCAAATATCTCTATATGAGTATTTTATCACAATTAAATTAGCGGTTTGGGCCTGATTGCGTAAAAGACAGACAGACAGACAGATAGAGTTACTTTCGAATTTATAATATAGGTATGGATTGTATTGTTCTCTTTAGTAGGTAGGCACGCAAGTACGTATCTTGTTGTATGGTATGATTGTGTAGGAATCTTATCTATTTATTTATTTATGTATTTGGACATACAAAAGTTGTTACATTTATTCATGAACACACAGACAACGATTATTTTAATGCCGACCTAACATACTCGAAATATAATTTTCTTTATGTAAATTTTATTCATACCATTTTCGATAGATTTCGAAATAAATGTAAACTTTACAAAACAATGTATTTTATTTCTTTTTAATATGATGTCTTTAGGTATACCTATTTTGTAGCTGTGTAATTATCATATTATTTCTTAAAAGAAATTCATAATAGTTCATCAATTGAATAAAACCTAAATGGAGCTTTTGTTGCTTTGAATTCTTTGTTTGATTGAGTCCATAGAAAAAATATTATTATATTTGCCTTTTTTTATGTTGTATTTTGACATATTTTATATTATAATATTTGAATTTATTTGTCCTTAGAACATTTTAAATTTTTCCTCCTAAGTAGAACCATTTATTGAATGATAAAAAGTATTTAAGTAATGAATTAACTTAAAAGCCAAAGACGCACAAACTTCTTATGTTTTTTACATATATTTTATTTCTACATATATATTTTTATATAATATATACTCTACTTACTATACCTACATCGATATGTTAAAAGGATAAAAAAAAACAACAAAAATCTTAACATTACTATATTAATGACTGAGACATTAAGTTAAATATAAATAAATAATCTACAAATACATAATAATGAGTGTTACAAACGTAAAACTACCCACATTCCTATATCCACTGTTAGCTCTAACATCTTTCATTTCTTGCACACTCCTATGTGCCTTTATTTTATCAGGTTTCGCCTCATCAGATGCCATTTCCTGATCTAACAATCTTTCTATGGGATTTTCCGAAACCGTCGCCAAGCGGGTAGTTGTAAAAACTTTCTTAGCTTCAGTAATTTCTTGAACTTTGTTAAATTCAGTTGTCGTTTTAACTGAATCAGTTACTGCTTTTTGGGTTGTTATATCATTTTTCTTTATGTTTGGTTTAGGAGTTGTTGCGGTGGGTGCAGGTTCGTCGAATTTATCTGAGCAATTCAGTAAGAATCGTAAATCAGTGTAAAATAGTTTTCCGTTTAATTGCGTATAGTCATAGTATTCATAATCGTTCGTTCCCTCCTCTTCTATTTCTTCATTTTTCTCGGATTCTGCCGCTTTATTCCATTTCTCTCGTAAATCTGGACTGGGAGTGCATTTCAGGTTATCTATGGTTAGTTTGACCGATGGACTCTCAGTTTTATTTATGAGTGTCAAAAACCAATCGAGTCGGCAGTCACAAGGGAAGTTGTTATCTGCAAAGAGAAATGTTAACGTTATTTTAGTTGCATTATTTTCTTAATTTAAATTGTGTGAAAGTATGTTATTTATTCTGTATATAACAACAGTAATAAATGAATAAGAATATATATATAAACATATAATAGATGAAAAAGATATAAAAAGAAATAATAAAAAAATATAAAGAGGTCGTCGTGGCGCGAGATCGTGGTGGCACAAACGGATATGTAAACGCGACGGTCGTGGATTCGAATCCAAATGAATTATTCGTCACTACAGAGTGACAGAGTGGCTTAACACTAGGTCACTCACATCTTTCTGCCTGTTTCGACGAAATCTTGTTTTATTACATAGTATTGAGTATGTACATAATGATATATTTTGTGTTAAAATATTTTTTTATATTTTAAAAAATCTTTTATATTAAACGTTTATATTTTTATAATATTGAAATGTAATTTTTATACATAAAATAATTTTTGATATTTAATTAATTTTAAACATACCTTTAATATCCAAGATGCTTATGTTACTATAGAAATTTTTGAGTATTGGAGCCATCACTTCTGGTTTAAGAGTTTTGAGTTGGTTGCCTTTCAGGTTCAATATTACAAGGGATTTCAACCCTTCAAATATCTTCACATTATCGATATCTTTTATCACGTTGTGGGATAATGATAGATGGTTCAACTTGGTTATACCTTTAAAAGCTTTTTCGTCTAACATTTGAATCTTATTTCCTTCCAAATTCAGTGAACGCAAATTTTTGAGCGGCAAAAACGTATTGTCACCGATAACTTCCAAACTGTTGCCGCTTAAATCGAGTTTTTCTAACTCTTTCAATCCCGAGAACGTCTCGCTGTTCAGACTGAACAAATTATTTCTGTCAATTTCTAACTCTTTCAAATTAGATAGTTTCAGAAAAGCTCTGTCGTGAATCGTCGTTATTTTATTATTTGTCAAATAGATTTTATCAAGCGACGGCAAGTCTATGAACACGTCGCGATTTATTTCTACGATAGCGTTCGTGTCCAGACCAATGGTGCGCAAATCTCTGTGATGAGAGAAAGCATTCGCTTTTAAAATCTTTATTTGATTATCTGCGAGAGTTATTTCTCTAACTAGCGTTAAGTTAGCGAACGCAAACGGTTGAATGATATCGATATTGCCATGTTTAATAGTTAACTTCAATATGGCTTTGGTATGTTCTAGAGCCTGCTGCGGAATGTATTTCAAGCTACTTCCACGTGAGTTTGTGAAATCTAATTTTCCAATATCTTTTAGCTCTTCAAAATCTTTCCAGTTAGGATCGTCCTGACCGACTCCGTCGACTACGAGAGAGCAATCTGCGCTTTTGATATCCCTTTCCAAAGCTCCCTTAACGCAGTAGCATTGTATTTTATTGGTATTATTGTATACTGGGTCACAAAGGTGGGATTTGGTGTCCCGCTTTTGGTGGAATCGTCTAGCTTCGACAAAGATGAATGCAACACATATGAGCGTGAGTAATCCCCACGGCGCCATTTTTCATCCGATCCGTTCAGATTCTGTAACAAAATTAAATTGGTAAATAAATCGATTCAAAAGTATCAAGATTGATATGTATTTATTAAACTGCTATCAATAACTTCGTAAAATATTTTTCAACTTTAATTTAAGAAATGGGAAAATGTTCGTTATTTTAGTGTTATTTTTATTGTAGTAAAATTTTGATTTTCATAAAATAAATTGCATTTTATTCTTAAAACATATTGTTAATTTGTATGTTTACATTATATTTTGTAAAAAGAGAACGTTAAGTTCAGTGAGGCTCCATTTTACTTTACTAAACCATTGCACCAACGAATGGACTCAATTAATAAATCAAAATAAATAAAAATAATATTGCAATTAGTATGTACAATGTAGATATCTATTTAGATGCAAATTTTCGACTAAAACGTCTAATAGTTGCCTAAGCAATATTTAAATGCAGTTACACAATAGGAGGTTGCAATATAAATATTAATAATACCCTACTATAACAAAGTGTCATAAATCTGTAGCACCCATGTGATATTATTGGAAATGAATCATTGAATAGATTGTACATCACGTACGCTCGTTTCGAGAAATCCTGACCTCATCTCTGTAATGTTTTTAAAGAAAACAATTCTATTTACTACTTATTTACCGTCTAAGAGGTGCGGGTTCAAATCCCGCTACGTTAAAATTTTTTACGATTTCTAAGTGTAATACTGAAGTGAAGTGTGGCTTAGGTCTCGTTTATATTTAATTTTGTCGATTTCCTTCATTATCCATCCATTTCCTTCGTCGTGCACTGGTTAGAATAATATACACAACATCTTTCTATTTTAAGCTGCATGTAACAGGGTAAATAAATAGAACTACTCCAATTCGAGACACTGTATGTATGGAGAAAACAAACACCGCACGCCATCTTATTAAAGCGAAAATTCGTAAATTAAAATGGTTAATTCCCTCAGCAGGAATTAAACCTACACTCTGTTGTAAAATATCTATAAAGGCTATTTTTTATCCCGAAATTACTGTACGCGGGAAAACCGGTATGTCGTGTGCGCCCGTGTGTGTCTACCGCCCACCTAGTTAGATATAAAATATTTTTTATATTAAATGCTTAATGTATAGCTATAGTCTATACTATCTTCACTATGAAGCAATCTTCACGCTATATTCCTTACAGAGTGGGCTGAGGAACCTGGGAACCTAGTTTTAAAACATTATTATCCATTAGGATAATTTCGCTGCCCACTTTCCGCCGAATTCTTGAATTCTTTCCGTGTCGAGTGGCAGAACTCAACGCCGCGGTTTACCTCAGTACCACAGCGAGGAAATGAAAATGTTAAATATGTCCTCCGAGTGAGAATCGAACCTATAACAGCCGCGTTTACAGTCGCACTTTCCGTCCAATTTTCGAAACTTGAGTGTTAAGTGATGGAATGCCGAGCTTTAAGCGAGGAATTATAAATATAATTATTCCCCCGAGAGGGAATTGAATCCACGACAGCAAGCTTTGACAAAGCTGACAAATAATTTATAAGAACTTATAAAGATGCTGTATAATAAAGTAAGGATAATTCAGAGAAAGCTTTTAGGGGGTTGCTTAAATCATTATATTATTTTATTTTGTCTTATATTATTTTGAAGAAAATATTTTATATAGGTACCTTATTTATCTGTACCACTGACGGGTGTATGCGCAGAGAAACATTCAGGTTTTATAATTTAAGGAAGGTCTGGCTGCAACAGGCTCTTGGTCTATTTAAGTTTTTTTGAGCGTAAAATTTATTTTGAAACATGTTTAACCAGATACTAAATAATATACAAATATGTAATTCTTAGTTTTAAATGAAATAGCTAACCGCAGTAACCACATTATTACACATTAAATTATAAATAAATATTACAATAATATTATTGCCTAATGTTTATGATATATATAAAAGTATCGGATTTAACGCGATGGTTTTGGGTTCGATTCCCACTCGAGGGAATGAATTATTATAATTAAATTATGACGTAGAGCCTAAAGATTTATTAATGCCTTTAAACTACATCATTAATAGTTTTTTTTAGAAGACGACAAAAAAAATCCTTATTGAAAATCCCGTGGACTCGTTAATTCGATACGTTTCGGACGTTTTCATTTGCGCGAAAATTGAATAATCGTTGTGCTGTAAATTTGTAATTCGTATTCCGAGATTTCTTTTTTTGTATCCATTTAAGTAATATATTGTAACGTAGTTAATAAATAAATGACAGTCACGAGACGATTGTAGGTTCGATTACTAATCCATTTACCTTATAATTAGTATTATATACAGGAGTAGAGAAAATATCTTTCGCTATTACAACAATGCTATATTGTTTTTTACTTTATTAGAAATTTCTCACTGCCGGTCTCAATACGGTAGAATCCTAGTATAGATATATCTGTATATATAAAATCGAAAGATCACTCACTCATCACGAAATCTCAGAAACTACATGTGCTAGGAATCTGAAATTTTGCATAGGAGTTACTTATAGGACTCAGGTGCTCGCTAAGACGGGAATTTGCAATATTCGATTTCTAAGGGGTAGTTTTTGGGGTCGAAAGTTTGTATGAAACTTCGTTACTACAAATGCTATGAGTCTCAAATTTTGCATAGACGTCATTAGGACGTAGTTATGGAGACAGAAATTAACAATAACATAGTTCACGCGGGTGAAACCGCGAGCGGGCCGCTAGTATAGTATATATATATTACTTGAAGAACTTATATAGATACCGTCTGTGGTAGATGCGGTTAATATTTAAATACATTATTAACAGCAGACGCGCCTGAAGTGGTCTAACTAAAGTGAAAACTTTACACTTTAACTTCATACCTCTAGAGGTATTTTGAAATATACCTACATAAAAGAGAATTCATTAAAAGAATAGCTTAAAACAATTTAAAAGAATTTTAAACGGCGTTAATTAAACAACGATAAAGTTTGAGTACTTTTCTAGGTTTACTTTGAAGACAAATTTGAAAAGTTTTAAATATTTTTAAGAGTTGGATTTTTTTAAGAAGTACCTTTATAAGATGAAATAGTTGTGGTCTGTATTTTCTATTCTTTAAAGAGTTAGCGAGAGAGAACGGAGAGAACGTCTTCTCCATTGTCACTATGACATAATCGCTATTAAAACAGCATTTTACAAAAATAAAATAATAAATATAATAAGTATACAATTAATATAATTTTAACGAGGCTAATTCAACGTAGCCGACATCCAGATAGGCTGTAATTAGTGAATTCGTGTGAAAATACCCCTGACAATTTGGAATGTGATTAGGACAATTTGTTTCACAGTTCGAATTTTCGAGAGAAGGGTCTTACAATAAGCTATTTGGTTTAATCTATTAATAATATGCTTTAGAGCAATAATATTTATTATTATTAAAATTTCTTTAATTTTAAGTTATTTAAAGGTTTTTTAAATTTTAAATTTATAATTAGAATACATGATTTAATATAATGAATTAAAACTTTTTTTAAATAATAAATAAATTATGTGTAAAAATAAAATGGTTTGTGTAAAAATCTTAAGTTACACTCGACATTTTTATCTTTTAGCAATGACCATCTATTGTTATAAGAAAATAATTTATTTCAATAGTAGCAATATAAGTATTTCTTTATAAACGTTGCTTTCATACTTATCATTTAGATAGCTCAAACAGGCAGTTTATTGGAATCAGTATCTTTTATATTGAAATAAGTCAAGTTAAGAAAAATATATTGTTTTAATAAAAAGATTCTTTATATATTTTTAAATATGCATAATGCTAAAGATATTATATAATTTATTATGACTTCTTGATTGGTGGGCGATTACGATATACTGTTAAAGAAGCTATGTAAATTGTAAAAAGTAATTTATCAATACACTTTTCTATCAGCAATACCGCCTACGAACTTTGAATGATCGATGATTTTTTACATTTTAAAATGTTTGTGGAGTAGAGCTATTAGCATTGCTATTAATATTGGCTTATTTGGACTATGGTTTTATAATATATTTGGATAAATATTATGCAATTAAATACTGCAATTTATTTTTTATGCAATGTTTATATTTAAAGAAACTTGTGATGCAATTGGGTGACTTGGTGTTACTGTTAGTACGTCATATACTGAGACTATTATTAGTCAACAATATTGGAACGAAAAAACATTTATGGATTTAGATCTTATTTATCATCATCATTTAGATCATTTAATACCGCCACCCAACACGCAATACGTTGAAATTTAGGAGAAACTAGATAACGAAATGCTTTACCTCCTCTACCATCTTCTAAATAAATTTATAGCATTACCTGCTTGAGCTCCACCACTAGGGAAAAGGAAGTATTTTACCACTAGGTTCCCTCTGCCTACCCTGCTAAAAAAAGAAAATAATCAAACATCACCATTTAAACCTTTTATTCTACGTCACGCATGAGTATCGCATTCTATACACATCAGATGAATCATAGTTTATAAACCGTCTATTATTAGAGGCTTGACATCTGGTCCGTTTAACTATTTTTTTTAGATTAATACGAAATCAGTATCGTAAACACCACCTGCTACCAATAGGTCAACGTTTGAAGACTTTAGCAAGAACACAATCGTTAAAAAAAGAATAGTGACTGTTGTAGTGACTCATCTTTCTATTTATTTTTTGCTAGACATATATAAAGATGTGACTGCCAAGCTGTGTAAGTACCGCGATGGTTGCATGTTCGATTCCTCTTTAAGACAATTTTTTGATTGATTATTTTTCATTTGCAGAGCTTTATATGAATTAAAGCTCTGCGTAGAATTGAAAGCGGAGAACGGAGGTCACTACCTGGTAGTCATACCACTAGGTTATTATTTAACAAAGAAAATAATATACTATACATTTCTTTTTTATCCTATCCTATATCTTATAAAACAAAGTCGCTTTTCGTGTCTGTCTGAACTTTCTAACTCTTCTTCTTCTAAACCACCCAACGGATTTTTATGCGGTTTTCACCATTAAGTCGAGTATTTCTCAGGGAAGGTTTATATATAGTTTATTATTTGTACATTCTTATGTAAATTAACATAAATACGATAAATGTGTCTAAAGTCCTACCCGTTGAGACACTTTCGCGCATGCGCTGCTTTAATGGTAAGTACTACATGAAAATAATGTACTGGAGTATTGTTCCTCTTAATAAGATCTACAAAAAAGTCCGCGAGAGCATATTTTTATCTTTTAAGGATAACGTGTAGTGATCATATTTCTGTCTAAAAATAGTAATTTCAATATATTTTTTATTGTGAGGGATATTTTTCCATAATGGTATTAATCCTTATCCTTTAAAATACTTTATTAATTTTCTATGTTAAACGAAGATAAAATTTGCTGTTTACACTATTTCGAAATTGTGAATAGTTTTAGAGAAAAACGCATTTAATTATTGACACATCACGCCGTTGACTTATCAGCTGTGCCGACTCAAGTTTTACTTATCCCTTACTCTCAGCATATAAATAAGTATATTAGTTACGTTGGCCATTTAATGTAGATCAAAACTGTCTTTTACTGTTTTTCATTTTAATAAGTACTTTAGAAGTTGTTACAATATCAAAACATCCTTGCTGCGAAACGCGCCCCGCGACGTTTTGCTTATACAAGTGCGTCATGAGCAGTCATCGGTGATTCAGTGGTAGAATGTTCGCCTGCCACGCGGGTGGCCCGGGTTCGATTCCCGGCCAATGCATTCTATTTAATTTTCCTCACAGGCAGCCACGTAGTGCTTGCTTTTCATCAGGGACAGAATACCGTCTTCAGCATTAACCACAAGCTCGAAAAAAAGAACCCGCCCGCTGTAGAGGCATAGCAACGAAGATTTAGATGCGTTTGCACGTATTGGATAATTGAAGTTGAATGTATTATTTCAGCGCGATATATATGGTTTCATATTTTTTGTAGTAGTTATTAGTAGCTAGGCTTTTGTTTATAATTTCTTCCGTTTAAAAATAGTCATTTAACTATATAAAAATAGTAATTTAACTATATAAAAATAGTCATTTAAATATATTTTAATAAGTACTTGAAAAGATTAGTAGTACAGATTTAAAATTACGGTACCTACTAAAAAATCCTTGCCGAGTAAAACAATTGGAAAATACTTATTGAAACTACAAAAATGCGGGTTGCATTAGGGTTTAATTAGTTTTCACATTATCTTAAGTGCTTTGCAAACATACATTATATGATTAATCCAGTAGTAAAAGCGGGCGAAGCCGCAAGGGGGTCGCTAGTTATTCATAAAAACCACTGCATGATAAATACAACAATATTTTCCTTTTAATATATAAACGATTCTTATATAAGAACTCAGTATAAACTCTCTCCATAATAAAAGAACAGCTAATTTTCACCCTACATTAAACAGTGTCGCGTGTCACGGAAAGTGGCAAAGTAATCTTTCATTTTCATTTTCTTCTGAGCTTTATAGGAATTAATAATGCTTAAAAAATATTGAAATAAATAAGGCAAAGTGAAGAGGTATTTTTAAAGAAAATATGGAAATAAAGAGTATTGTATACATTCACATTTTTTTTGAAAAAGCTTTCACGTGTAACCTTTTAAAAGTATTAAAATGTATACTTAATAAAAATACAAAATGGCACAAATTCTTAACAATACTTTACTAAAAACATACAGTGCCATATTTTCATTTTCCCCCTCTAGTAACAAGGCAAAGCGCGGTGCTGAGTTTCTCAAAATACATTTCCTCCAGTTATCTTAACTCCAGTTTTCCAAGTTTCCCTATATCTACCTCGCACTGTGTGGGATATAGCTGAAAAAAATACTGAGGTCTTGAATTATAAATGTAGAAACATGAAACGATTTTTAATCTTTTTAAACAGACATTATTATATTTCTCTAACAATATATAAAACCCACCTGTCTTAAACAAGTAACAATAGTTACGACACGAGTGTAAAAAAAATCGTTGAATCCCAACATTATAAAAATATAAGAATCCAGGTTATTTAAACTTCCATGTAGGAAGCGAAGATTGATGGCGGAATAACTGTTTACTTTGATAGATACACGCGGCACTTCTCGAAGATGAATGATGCAAATGTAAAAAAAAAGCTGAGAACCTCTTAAATGTTTACGTATGAACGGGATAAAAAATATATATTATTGTTTGTATGTACATATATGTTTCTGTATAGATTATGTATATTTACGTTATTTATATAATGCAATGGTTGTAGGTTCAAATGATATTATATGAATAAAGAAATGTTTCTAAGATTTAATATATGGAAATTTCAAGAAATTAGAGTAAGTATTTTCTTAGTGTTCACATTTACGTGATATGTTTAAATTCATTAACGGATCTAGGCTCTACCTACTAAAGACATACAATAACCCACGCGTACAAAGTCGCAGATAGAAGGCTAATATTAAAACTAATAAAATTTATGATACCGTTGAGGCCAGTCGAGAGAGATGAAAATTCTAATATATTTTCAGATTATTTATATGTAAAGATATTAAAGAAGTCTATTTATACAAGTAATAATATAGTATCGCTAACAAAATTAAACACTATAATAATAACAACATATTTCAATCTCCCTACAACAGCTCTAAAGCCTCGTATAATAGACGTAAATCCGCGATCACGTTACGCGGTAAGTAAATTAATATGTTCATAGAAATTTCACTTAACACGTTCCCTAAGCCCCAACTCCACCCGGTTTCCTACTTTCCGCCGCATTTTTTGAGGCATTGCATTGCGTGTTGATTGGCGTAACTCAACGCCGCGCTTTTGCCTTGGTGCCAGAGCCATTTTCCAAATGAAAATCGAACCCAAAAACGTCACATTTACAGCTACACTCTTGTGCCTCTGCGTCCCCTATATAAGGTTCCCCCGTGCCTGAAATCACTTAATTACATTCACATGTCAATTACAAGGCTCGCTAGAGATCCAATCAATCCGCTAAACAATACATAGTAATGTTGATTGAGTTTCTAATACTAGCAGTCAGCACTCACGTCCTGTCTGTTTGTTTAGGTTTTATAGGAACTAGCTCATTGTGTTCTAACAATGCTGAAATAAGAAGCGGTGGTTCAATATTGTTGCCTTTTATAATTTAATTTTTTTGTGATAGTATAGATTAATTTCGTTTCTTTATTTCCAATTCCAATTAAAAACGAAACGAAATTACACCCTTCTTTACCTTTTCTTTTCTCACTTAAGGATAGAGTAAATTTCCAATCGATTCAATATCATTAATTCGTAGTGCATTCAATGTATCAAACGTAAGCTATTAGTGTGTTAGATGTAAGTGCACCTCGTGCTAGTGTTAAAGCTTGTGAAACTTTGAATATGGTCTTATATAAAATTTAATCACTTAACCGGGATCGTGTTCATTATACATTTAATTAATTGAAGCCAGTCTTGGCCCAAGGGCGCAAGTTTGTGACTGTAATGGCGACTGGTTCGATGCCCACTCGTGAAAATGAAATATTTACTTAAATTTATATTTTCATTTCTTTGCTTTCATTTCTTTGCTCTGGTGTCGATACAAAGCGCAGCGTTGAACTTTACCGATCTTGGCTGCAGAATTCGGCGGAAAAAGAGGGAACCTAATGTTTTAACACTAGATTTCCTTTGCCTACCCTGCTGTGTGCGGGATACGCTATATTATATATACGCTACGATCAAAAAGAGCGAAGTGAGAAAGCAAAATGAAGCAAAAACGGAAGAGCTTGGGAGTTTCCGTAGCGTGATGCGTATTTACTCGTGGTCGAGGTTAAAAGCTAGTAAAGAATAAATTGAAATATTATGACTTTTCTTTTATTAGATTGTTGTTTACCGTCACGCTAGAGTGGGACTGGGGAACTTAGTGTTATGACACTACGTTACCGTTGAGACACTGCGGTTCCCCGCGTTCTTCGGAATTTTGTTACCAGAGCGTGGGAAAAAAATTAAATATTTTATTTCCTCGAGCGGGATCGAACATACAACCTGTCATATTTATTGTAACATGCTGTTGCCCCTGCACTACGACTAGCCTCTTATATGAGTTTTCTTAAGTAATTAATAAAATTCCTTTCAATATAAATTCATCACTTTGAACAGTACATAAACGTAACAGTATACGTTACGGGTATAAGTAAATACGTAAATAAATATTTAATGTGTATAAATATTATTACTTGTACATTTAAAACATATATTAATTGAAACTTGCAGCTCTTATACCAAGAACGAATAATTAAACAAATATATTTACTATATAATTAATAGTTTTCGTAATATATTTTTGTGCTTTTTTGCTGATTAAGAATATATGCATTTTTTTTATCACTATAAATCGTATAAAAATTTGGACGATTTCTAAAAGGTGCGGGTCCGAATCACCCTAAGCTACGTCGTATTTACAGTCCAACGCTGTGCGACTGCGTGCGTGTTAAGACACTCTGTTCCTATTAAGACACTTCCAATCTCCTCTTTTCACCCAATTCTCAAGGAATTGCGAGTTGACTGGCGGAACTCAACGCCGCGTTTTGCCTCGTTACCAGAGCAAATAAATTTTCTCGCTCTGTTTAAATATTAAATAAATCATTCCCTCGGATGGAAATCGAACCCACAATCTCTCGCGTTTTCACTGGCTCCCTTAATTGAACTTAATATTTCGTGATACATTAATAAATTTATTACAATTTACCAGATATGGCCATAATGGCAATACCGGCATTTCAATATAAATGTTATATGCAAAAATACCTTTAACAGGCAACCCACGCCACAGAGCGTTCCGTTCCGTTTCACGATCTATAAAATATATTGTTTACATTAACGGTTATAGCAGATTACTGTTTTGGATGAAACATTAATCACTTATAGGGGTAAATGAACTACGATTCACTTCCGTTGTGATATTGGCTTTTATTTTATCAATTCATTTCATACATTAAAATTGTATGGGAGTTATAAATAGCAATTAAGTATAAGAGCTTTAGAGCTTTCATCTACTTAATTATGTAGTTATATACTCGTATATTAAATATTTTAACTTGAAAGTGAGACAAAAACGGTGCTGAATTTTAGCACTCAATATGCAACATCTGGAATTTGGGCGAAATCCACAATATACAGGAAGTCTATGTGAATTTTCTTCTTTCCTCGTTAAATACTCTCTACCTACCCTGTTATATATTGGATGAAGATAAAAAATTATATACGGAAATTTTTACTATATCTTCTATAAACTGACTGACTAAAAGAAAAATAAAAATATTCCACAACTAGAAGCATTAAGTCAACACAGACAGCGCTAGCAAAAAATATGTCTTCATCCTATAGATAGGTTCACTTTTCTTATAAAATAATGGAATAGCAATTTAGCCTAAAAGTTGTAAGCGCTACTTACATTATAATTTATATGCTAAGATAGAAATTTTGTTGTAGAAAAATATAGTCAGGCGAAAATTCTATATTTAAAAGACATCGTCGCGTAGTGATGCCTAACAATGCGGTCATTGTGGATTCGATCGCGTTTGGGTTAACTAATTATTTTTGTTTTATTAAATATGACAAGTTTTTTTAAATTAGTTTCGAACTCAAAAAAATATTTGGTAAAAAAAAGCTTAAACGGATGTGCATGCATAGGAAATACGGCTCTAAATGTCAATTTCCAAAATTACACTAAATAAACTATTATATGGTAAACTCACTTTACAGAATAAAATAATTTGTATTGATTTTCATTTGGACGTTTGCTCGTGGTGATATTGAAAACTGTAACTGGTTGTGAAAGTTAAATTGCATTGATATCTAAAAACAGATTGAGGAATTTCATTATAGAGCGAATACCTCGTCCCATAAAAGATTTATTAACTTTGTGAAGGCGAAATTGCGTTGCAAAAATTTTTCTGTCAGTCACAAATATTTGCGAGAGATGAAATTTTTTTCATGTATATAAGCTGAGAAAATAGAGAAAACATAAAATAATTTAGCAACAAAAAAATATTAGAAAAAAAGGTGAGGAACACCTTTATCACTTCTTTTAAAGGACTAGCCAAAGTTCCAAACGTCAGAACTGTGCTTTTTCTAGTGAGAAGCCTACATAAAGTAATTCCGGGCAAAAATCCTTGCTTCTACTCATAGTAACTTATTGCTAAAATATTATTTATTTTATTGTTTCGTTTTTGAGGAAATTAGTTTAATTGACTTGCTAGTCATAGCTTTCTGTACACAAATGCCAAAGCTCGCTTGTTATTCATTCTTGGCTGTGGCCCAAATGACTAAGGTAGCATTTTATCAAACACAGTCCTTAAATTTTCACAAATCTTTTAGAACAACTGACTGTTGTTTTCCTAATTCGTTTCATACAAATAGTTCCTATACAGTTATGTGCAAGAAACTACAAAATGGTACTAAATTGCTTTAAAATTCTCGTTCTAATATACAGCAGTTTTGTGATCAAAAAAGTTTATCAACTGTGTTTGAACGAAAAGTGACTAACGAAGTGAATAATTAAATGTTTTTATTTTTTTTAACAAACGTCAATAAGTTACAAGTAGGGAACGGAAGTGTCTTAATGCGATCGGATTGTGCTAGCACTAGGATCCCAGGTTCCCTCTACCTACTTTCCTATGGATGAGATACAGTGTCAACTGATTGTGCTGTATAATGTATAATATTATTTAAGATCCTATAATTCTTCAATTTTTAGTTAGATGTAATGTAATTTATATTCAACATTGAAGAACAATCTTGCTAACGTAATAGTGATCTATACGATTAAAGTTAAATAAAAGGTTGTTTCTAATAAAGATTAAATGGGGAGTGGTAGGAAATGCTCCGCCATCTTACACGCGACTGAAAACACGCACAGTATAGTCCTCACTTTATCTTAACTAGCTTTTATAAAAGTCATCTGTGTTTATTTTCTTTTACTAAAACTACTATATTTCTTTTACTAAAATAACTACATTTTTGTTTAATTCGCGGTTATATAATTTACATATCTAGTACAATATAATAAGTTTATGGAAAACGCTAACAAAAAATATATGAAAAAATCAAAACCAATAATTAAAACAATGATAGCATCAGCCGTTCTCTTTTGTCATTTGAAGTAGTGAGCACTGAATTGCCAATACTCTGTAATGGTACTTCATTAAATCATAACGTAATTAGGAAAATGATTGGACATGATATGAGATTCAATAAACTGTTTTATTTATTCACTTTTCACGGAATTTATGGGGGTCGAGCATTGAATAAATAAAAATAAAAAATAAAATAAATAAAAATAGCTTTATTCTCATAATTTTTTTACAAGTTGAGTCGCTGAGACTTCCCAGTAAGTAATCAAGGATACTTGTGTTGGGAATGACTCGCTTCTCCGTTTGGTACATTTAAGCTTAGAGAATAGTTAATAGATATAACAGAAAACAAATAAGGGGGCCGTAAATGTAGGCATTTGTGCCTGTGTATGAGTGTGTGTGCGTGTGTGTTGTGTGTGTGTGTGTGTGTGCGTGTGTGTTGTGTGTGTGTGTATGTGTGTGTGTGTGTGGGTGTGTGCCTGTGTGTTTGTGCGCATGAGGTATGAGAGGGTTGTCCGTGCATGTCCTGTACTATATATTAATAGATTATATATATCTGTGCATTGTGTGTAAAATAGAGAACAATATTACGAAAGTAATGTTTCAGTTTCTATATAAGAAAGTTTATTTAGCCAATTAGTCAAGATCTTCTTGCATGAGTAGTTTTTCATAGAATATATGCGGAGGAAGCGATTTATTTTATTGTATAAAGTAGACGATTGGAAACCATATTGCCGTTTTGCGAAACTCGAGCGTACTTTACATATTGGGGCAACACGATCATTTTGTCGTTTCCTTAATTTATTTTTATCAAAAAGTATGGTTCCATGACACTTTAAGATTAGGTTTAGAATATAGAGTTTTCTCACAGACAATATACCGCTGAATTCATATAGGGCAGTTGTTGGAAATCTGTATGACTTAAAGTACATCACCTTAATGAGAGCTCTTTGGGCTCTTTCTAAACTAAGGAAATGGGACTTTGCAGAGCCACCCCAGATCGGGATGCAGTAAGTAATTACAGACTGCACAAGTGCAATGTAAATTCTCTTCAATAATTCCTTTTCCATCACATGCCTGAGTGATTTGAAGACCCGAATTAGTTTTCTGATACGAGTCATCAGGAGTTCAATGTGAGCCGTCCAACACAGCCTTTGGTCCAACATAATCCCAAGGTACTTTGTGCTTATAACTTTCTGCAAGGTGGGACAGTGACAAGAGTTAAGAGTAGAGTTGTCCTGTTGACAATTATGTAATCTTTTGGGAGAATCAAGAGTAGGTTGTGTATTTGCATACTTTGTAAAACATATATAGCTTATTTTATTTATTTATATTAATATATTATCACACAACCACTTTGATATTTTTGCTAAACCCCTTTCTGCCTTATTTTTTACGTCTAGCCAGGACTTGCCAGTAAACACGATGGCAGTGTCATCAGCATAGGAAAAAATATTCCCTCCAATGTCCTGAAGCTTACATAGGTCGTTTATGTAAATAAGAAAGAGCGTTGGCCCGAGGACGCTTCCCTGCGGGATACCGTAAGATACACATTCTTCACTACTTAGGTGTTCTCCAATCCTGACCATTTGCTTCCTATCCCCAAGATAGCTCTTGAATAGACTAAGAGCTTTATCTCTTATACCTATTTGCTCCAGTCGGCGTACAAGTGTGACTACAGAGACGGTATCGAAAGCCTTTTTTAAGTCTAGGAAGACTGCGAGACATTTGTTACCTTTATCTACTTCTTGCACAATAAGAGATGTAAGTGCCAAAATAGCATCTTGTGTAGAGAGCCCCTTCCTAAAACCGTATTGTGAGCCAGATAAGATATTAAACTTGTTCAGGTATCCCATCAGTCGATTATTCAAGAGTTTCTCCACAATCTTAGAGATAGAAGTCAAAAGTGATATAGGCCTATAGTTGTTAACGTCGGTTTTATCCCCACCCTTAAACACAGGAGTCACTATAGACCGCTTAAGTGCTTTTGGGAATATACCCTTATGAAAGCATAGATTAGCCAGCGAGCAGATCAGCGGGACTATAAATGCTCTAGACATCTTCAAAAATTTGGTTGAAATACCGTCCCAACCCGGGGCGCTGTTTGAATCAAGACCAGTCAGTATTCTGTCCACTTCTGTGGGATCGGTGTCAAACAGAACAAAAGATGATACGGTTGAAGATAGGCTATGTGAAATCACGGATGAGTTTTGAAATTGTTTTGAACTATAGATGACCTCTGCCAAGCTTTGTCCAATACTGACAAAATACTTGTTCACATGATTTACTGACTCTTGCGGAGTGGTTCGTACCAATAAATTGGTGTTTGTGGTTTTTTCTTGTCTATATTGGGCAATGTAATCAATAGTAGACCATAGCTTTCTGGGCTGTTTAAGTTGTTCATTTATTTTGTTTTTATGATATTGTCATTGATGGAGAAACTCTCCAAAATTCGGCGAAAAGTAGGGATCAGAGCGAAATAACACTAAACTTCTTCTGCCTGCTACACGCGGGATACAGCGTGAATAAAAAAAACAATAGTAAACATAAAAAAATATAATATATCTTCAACTTAACTATTACAGTTAACTTTAACTTGCAAAAAATAAAAGACATATCCAATTAAGTATTAATTCGCTACAAATGATCGCAAGCAACGCGCGCCTAACGCAATAAGCTATCGGGGTGGATATTATTATACTGGTAATGGCGCAGTCAATCGAGTAGTCAATCTGGTGCGATATAGGGACCGTATCCTGATATACTATCAGGTTTCTAATACATACTAAGTATGCTAGTTAATATAATATTGATATGGATATTATAATTATATAGTGTTTTCAGTAGTGATTTATTATTATATTGAAGTCTCTTTATTATTTTACCAGTAGGTATGTCTTCCGCTGATTTCTGCAGGCATTCTGAATTGAAGGTGTAGAATTCAATTACTACCACCCTACCTTGAGTGGGAATCGAACCCTCAAACTGTCGTTATTACATTTTACAGTCATTCACAATTTATAAATTAAAGTTTCATCACTTATGTATAATTAAATTGATAATAAACACACTCTTTTAATGTAATATATATTTAGAAAAAGAATAATTCTTTACACAGTGTTGCTATTTAACAATATATTTCCTATTAATTTATATTTATAGGTACAAAGCGAAAAAGTTTATTTACTTTTCAATATCTACCCATTAAGTATATAACCGTAATTATTATTTTGAAAAAAAAAAAAAAGTATATATAATTGTAACTGTTTTAATTTAAATAAAAGCTGTGTTTTGACTTGTATTTAAATTAATTTTCATCACCCGTAATCCAGACTTAAGCCAGCTTCACCAGGACGGAGCTTATACAAGTTTTATAAAATTATTATAAGTAATAAAAAGTAATCTACCTTATCTCGTCTCGTTGACGCCCTCGAGAATAAAAGTAGAATACTTTTTGAATGAAAAAACCTTCGGGACTTCGGGAACATACTGCACACATTCTGTTGCATAGCACTTGTTTGCGTCGAAAAGTGATTAATGGGAACAGAGTGTCCCAATATTAGGTTCCCAGGTTCTTTCTGCCTACCATGCTAACTACGAAACATAGCGTGAAACTTTTATACCTCAATAAACTAAATATATCACGCTTCTTATAACTAGTTTTGTTTGTAACATTTTCGAAGTTGGTCGAAAACATAGGCAACCTTATTGGTATCTTATCCATACCTATATTATAAATTCGAAAGTAACTCTGTCTGTCTGTCTGTCTGTCTGTCTGTCTGTCTGTCCTTTACGCAATCAGGGCCAAACCGCTAATTAAATTGTAATAAAATACTCATATAGAGATACTTGAGGGTCCCGGGATGAACATAGGATACTTTTTTTTCTCATATTTGTAATATTTTCGATATATACCAATATATTAAAATAATTAATTTGACAAGCAATTTATTCCGCCATGTTTATAACAATCGTCGCTACGCGTTGCTAAGCAACGGCTTGCAAAGTTTGTTGTTTTAAGAAAACGTCACGCAAAGTGAGTTTGCTTAATGCATACATGGCGCGCGCCGATATAGATTTGTATACATTAACAAAAATTAGATGATTTCTATAATTTGATATTCATCCTTATGAAAATAAATATAATAGTCACTTTTAGCATTTCATCTAGATGGAAATTATAGTTTACTGTATAACATTCTAATAAATAATTAAGATGTGACTGATTCCAAATGACCTAGCCTTCGGGCGGCATAGTATGAGTATGACCGACGCGAACGGGCAGATGACTTTGATGATTTTGTAAATTTTTATAGGTTTTCGAATTACTATTATTTTTTATGTAATTATTTGCCGCTTATAATTAATTTATCTAAGTTCG